>PVJS01059193.1:0-11580 GCA_004027185.1 Glis glis | reverse complement strand
TAGCATAACTATAGTTGTGGTATTCTCAGAGCAATGTGCTTGGAGAAAATCCTTTCATCAGAGTAAGCCCCAAATTAGCTGGTATAAACCCTATATCTGTATATTTCTAGCAGTAAAAATTGAACTAAGCTTCTCAAAAAATACACTGTATTAATTGAAGCACTCAATTAATAATTAGCATAAGAAACTAATCAGTTTCTTTCCACATGCCATTTAGAAACATGAAATAGCATATTAGAAAGGAGACAAGACAGGTGAAATCAAGCTAACATTTTTAGGGGGAAGGCTTTGTACACTGAGTCATACATGCTTTGTATTATTAACAACAAATTAAGTATTAATAATCCCCATTTTATTTACATTTATTTATTTATTTATTTATTTTTACGGTACTGGGGATTGAACCCAGCGGCATTCTACCTCTGAGCTACACCCCCAGCCTTACTTTTTATTCTTTATTTTGAAACAGGGTCTCACTAAGTTGCGGAGGGCCTCACTAAGTAGCTGAGGCTGGCCACGAACCTGCGATCCTCCTATCTCATCCTCCCAAGTACTGAGATTACAAGCATGCGCCACCATGCCTGGCTAATAATCCCCATTTTTATAGATAAAGAATATGAAGAATCTAGAAAGGTTAAGTTACTAACCCATGGACACAGACAGTAAGGGACTAAGCTGTGATTGGACTCCAAAACCCACCTTTATCCACCATACCATGAGGCCAGCACTGCCCCATGGCTTTAGACATGGCCTCAAAGGACTAGGTAGGAGGAGTGCAATTATAAAGATAGTAGAAGAGTAATAATGATAGTGAACTTGGTAACTAGTAAGTACTTGACTTGTCTCTCTTCAATTACTCTTCCTAAAAATACTACTAGTTTGTCTACTTTACAGTGAAGAAAACAAAGCACAGAGCAGGTAAGCAAATCAGCCAGTCATGCGGATACAATAAGTCTTATGGTGAGTTCATAATATTTCACTGTTCCTTTCCCCATTCTCTCTCTTGTATAGGGAATAAACCAAGTGACTTGTTTTACAATTTATTGATTTCATATATTTTGGACACTTTAGTGTCTTTTTGTTAAACAATAAATAACCACTATTTCCCCCCACCTTTGGGATGCCCAGATGCTGTCTGGGGATACAGGGAGGCACACACTACTGACATTCTGCTTAGACATAAGCAGATATGCATAGAATTAGGCTGTGCTTTGATTTCTAACCCTATTAGTGACTCTTCCTAACTCCTCATCAAAAATACCTTGTTTTAGTTTCTCTATATTTTGTCTGCAAAATTAAAACAGCTAGGTGTCTTTGTTTAAAAACGCTACTGTATAATTTGGCAAAGGCTGACATTTTCTCTTGTCTCCTTGGCTGGTGTCTCGGGGATTATTCATCTAGCATTGAGCGAATGCCCAGCATCCAAGCCCCTCCCCTTTCCTATTTATTATCAAGCTGCTGCAGTGCAGTGTTGAAACATCTGATCATTTAGATCATTAAAAATCAATCCAATGACCAAACAGCTCTGTGCATTTCAGAAAAATGACCAAAAGTACAGTATTAGATTGCTATTAACTTGCTCTGGGTTTTCTTTTTACAGTTGCCAGGAAAGTCATTTGGTAAAATTGATTAAAACAGCATGCCAAGGAGGAGAGAAAGCAGAGAAATGTAAACATAGTGAGCTTAGAGGGGAGGGCGATGTTTTTCTTGGGAATGAAGTGAGATGTTACTGGGGGAGGCAGCAGGGGGTAGGTAGGAGGAGAAATCTTGCATATAGTGAGCATACTGTAATTAAGAGATTCAAGATGGTAGAATAAAAACAAGCAAAATGCAGAAAGAATAGAAAAAAGAAGGAAGGAAGCAGAGGCAACTCTCCATGCTTCTAATAGACTGCCCCATCAGTCACACTGCACACGTTGGATGAATTAGTCCAAGAGGCATCACTGGCACAGTGATAAGAAGCTGATTTAAGTAAATAAAACTCTTCCAGCTGGGTGTGCTGGTGCACGCTTGTAGTCCTAGTACTTGGGAGGCTGAGACAGGAGGATCACAGGTTGGAGGACAACCTCAGCAATTTAGTGAGGCTCTTAGTAACCTAGTAAGACCCTATTTCCAAATAAGAAATTAAATGAGTCTAGGGGTGTATCTCAGAGGTAGAATGCCTCTGGGTTCAATTCCCAGTACCACAAAAATAAATAAATAAATAAATAAATAAATAAATACATAAATAAATAAACTCTTCCAATAGCAGAACCTTCTAGGTACTCCTAGTTTCTCGTTCAGTGTATTTATTTGTGTAGGTACATATGCATGCATGTATTTATTTATTTTGTGTGTGTGTGTGTGTGTGTGTGTGTGTGTGCACATTTTATTGGAGATGGAACCCAGGGGCATTCTATCACTGAGCTACATCTCCAGCCCTTTTTTTTTTTTTTGCAGTACCAGGGATTGAACCCAGGGGCATTCTACCTCCGAGCTAAACCCCCGGCCTTATTTTTATACTTTATTTTGAAACCGGGTCTCACGGAGTTGCGGAGGGCCTCACTAAGTAGAGAGAGAGAGACAGGGAGAGAGAGAGAGAGAGAGAGAGAGAGAGAGAGCTGAGGCTGGCTGCGAACCCGGATCCTCTGGTCTCCGCCTCCCAAAGTACTGGGATTACAAGCGTGCGCCACCATGCCCGGCTAGTCCAGCCCTTTTTTTTTTTAAACAGGGTTTCATTAAGTTACTGCAGGTTGGCCTGGAACCTGAGATCCTCCTGTTTCAATCTCCCAAGTACTAGGATTACAGGCTCAGTGGGATTTATTTCCATAAGGACAATTTTTTAGTTTTTTTTTTATAGTAGAGATTGAATCCGGGTGCATTCTACTCTGAGTTATGCCCCCAGCCCTATTTTATTTTTTATTTTGAAACTGGGTCTCACTGAGTTGCAGAGGGCCTTACTAAGTTGCTGAAGCTGGCTGTGAACCTGTGATCCTCCTGTCTCAGCCTCCCACGTACTGGGATGACAAGCATGCGCCACCGCACCCAGCTTTAAGAACAATTTTAAAAGAAAGGAAACTAAGTCATTCTACATTCTACCTTTACTCAGTAAAACCATGAGTGCATAAAAATGCATACCTGCATTCCCCTATTTGTTATTATAGGAATATGCCATCCGTATTCCTTGCCTTCAAATGGGAGCTGTCTTCTGCTTACAGAATTGTATTCCTCCCCTAATATCTTTCAACAATTTCTTGTTTAATCTAAAAAGAACCCTGGTTTGTGGAGTCACAGAGTGCTGACAAGGATGGATTTTAATGTGGGGTTTCTGCCACTGTGCTACTATTTCTAATTCCTCCCAGTGTCCTATTTAAAGTCACACTTAGCTCACACAGCTCATGCTTCTATACAAAAGGGCAACAAAATCTACCAAGTATTTATTTGTTCTTATTTGCTATATATTACGTTTGCTAACATTTCAAGTATGACAACCACCTAAACACGAGGGACCTAAAAACAGCATTTAAAACGTTATAAATAAAGCAAAGGTTCTATGGAAGAATGTATGCACTTCCCTGACTATTGGACATAGAAGATGATAAAATACAAGAATCACTTAATTGCATAGGAGAAGACCAACTTGAGGGTCTTCTCCTATGCAATTAAGGGGTCCTCTCTCAAGGGATCCCTTGAGAGAGGATTTCCATTTCATTTACTCCATGCTGATCATGCTACTTGGCAGAAGCTAAGATTCTGACAGTATTTATTTGTAGCCATGGTTTTATATGGGAGTAAGTAGCCCTTTTGAATGGGAGGGTAGTCAGCCTCCAAGACTGGTCCCCAATTACCCCACCTCCTGGTGTTCACATCTTTGTGGTGTTCCCACCCGCTCTATTCCAGAGTTGATCTTCAGGCAAAGGAGGTGGCACGTCACTTTCAAGAGCAGATATAAAAGACTGCAATGTGGATTCTGTCTTGGCATTTGTCTGTTTCTCATCTCTCATATCTCACAACATGAAGCAAACTCAGACTATGAACAGTCCTATAGAAACTGATGCCTGCCAATGACCACTGAGCCACCGTGACAGTAGGTAGGCCCTGACATGACTATAACCCAAGTCAACAACTCACAAGAGACCCTTCGCCAGAACCAATAACTAGTACGAAGGAATCTTGAACCATTTACATGACAGAAGGCCATCCATGTAGAGATATGTCAGAAGGGGAGGAAGTGAGTAGGGAGTGAATAGAAGGTGACAGAAGCAAAACTTCAAGGAAGGAGGTGTGATTGATATTAGTGCTGCTCGCCAACCTCGCTAGTAGCCCTCTTCACAGCATGCAACATTGAGCAGGGTCAGCTCACTTTGGCTAACAAAATGTTAGCAGTACTAGAAATGGTACCTATCTCTTTAATTTTTATATGTACATACACATATATGTATGTATTTCTTGGTTATTCAAGTATCACTAGGACTTGAAATAAGACAAAAGAAAAGAAAGAAACATGAGCAGGTAATACATGTCACTTCCAGGGGAAATCATTAAGAACTGGTATATAATGTCACCTCTCCTCTGCCACAGAGACTAGGAACTTTCCAGATGTTAAGAGTCTCCCATCAGCCACGTAGAGAGCAGAACGTTCCTCCCTGCCCAACCAACTATCATGAACACATAGTATGAGTGAATACCTCTATTGTACCTCTATTATTATTTTTGTTTGTTTGTTTGCAGTACTGGGGATTGAACCCAGGGGCATTCTACCTCTGAACTACACTCACAGTCCTATTTTTTATTCTTTATTTTGAAACAGGGTCTCACTAAGTTGCTGAGGCTGGCTGAGAACCTGGATCCTCTGGTCTCGGCCTCCCAAATACTGGGATTACAAGCGTGCACCACCATGCCTGGCTGTACCTCTATTATTTCAAGCAACCAGGACTTTGGAGTTGTTCGTTGTCCCATGATCTAGCCTATCCTCACTAAAACAGAAATGAAGTCTCTGGCTAAGAATTCACTCAGAAAAAAGAAAGCTGGTATAAGTAACCAAACTCAGCTATGAAATCTGAGGTGCCTGAAGAGAGTAGTGATTATGAGCTGGGCATGGTGGTACACAGCTGTAAATCCAGTACTTGGGAGACTGAGGTAGGAGCTTCACAGGTTCAAGGCCAGCCTCAGCAACTTAGCAAAAGACTCTCAGCAACTTAGCGAGACCCTGTTTAAAAAATGTTAAATAATAATAGTAAATAAGGGGCTAGGGGTGTAGCATGTAGGTAAAATGCTCATGGGTTCAATTCCCAGTAAAATAAATAAATAAATGAATGAGATTCTGGGTAGATTGTGGTGATTGGCATATGAACTTCTCAGTCACATCCTCAGAAGCCAAAAGGTTGTGGGTAAGAATTGGAAGACATTTGCTCCACTACATTTCTAAAACTTGAGAGCCCAACAAGGCCAGCTCTTGGCTCCCCTGAGAAAACAAGAAGGGAGAAAGCATTCTCCTTTCCTCTCTGCAGGTGAGCAGTGTGCCCGCGCTGCCCTGGATGGAATACAGAGCTTTAGCAGCTAGGACAGACTTGCCGCGTGCTACCAAGCAGTGAGAGGCCAGGGAACATGGGTCAAGGTCCCAGGTGGAGCGGAGGCCAGAGCAAAGTGACATCCTGGGCAGATCCACACAGGGCAACCGCAAGGTGCTCCTAAGATCTCAGAGATACTGAAGTGACAAAGGTTGTGTGAGTCACTGGGATTAATTCCTGAGAGTTACTGGAATTGCACAATTAATTTTAATGTAATCTGGCTTATAACCACCAGCTTGCAGATCAAATGCCTGAAAGTTGTCTTTTTATTTCTCATTTATTTATTTATTCATTATTAAATATAATTATTATTGCTGTGTTTGCTATATGAACCCATCCCAAGTTCACAATGTATTTATGTGGCATTATGTGGTTCTGCCTCAATCAGTTCTCAACTGAAGAAATTAAAATCGTTTTGGCAAGAGCCTTGTTTTAGCCTAGAATGGTTCAATCTATTCTCAACTGCCACCTACTATCAGACACTGTATAAATAACATTATAACATAGTCACTGTTTTAAGATTTAGTGGCTTATAATTTAGTACAAAAAGACATGGGCATCTGAAGCGAACATGGGAGTAGTTCCTTTGAATTAACATTTTGAGTCTTTGTATTTTTGTCTTTTACATGGGCTCACGTCTCATAAACCCAAACATACCTTGATGAAACCCTGCATCCACAAGGGGAAAGGCGTGATGAAGGGAGGTTTTGAGTGAAGACAAAATGAAGTCAGTAGGCTGGAGAGAATTTAAACATGGTATTTGTATTGCAATGTGGGAGAGACTTGATAATGGCAGAGGGCAAGGAGTCAGTGGACAAAAACAGAAAGGGCACCAGTACCCTTCTCTTTTCCTTCTAGCAGTCATCCAGGCTGGCAGCAGGAGACAGGGCCTAGAATGGGGAGAGGTGGAGCCTAGACAGCAACCTGATATCTTTACAGAGGATTCTTGTACATGTCTTACACAAGTACTTCATGGATTGTTATTGAACCTTCAGGATGGCTTTTCATGTCAACCTAGTTGCCCTAGGTCACCTGGGCTGTTATAATATAATGCCATAAATTGGGTGGCAGAATAGAAACTTATTGCCACAGTTCTGGAGCCTGGGGAGCCCAAGATCAAAGAACTGGCAGATTCTCCAGGGCCTATCTGGCAGGGCCCTCTTTCTGCATCCTGGGCAGCCATCTTTTCACTGATACCTCCTGTGGTGAAAGGCTCTTTTTGGGGGCCTCTTTCAAAAGGCCACAGTCCTATTCATGAAGACCCCACCCCCATGACCTAACCACCTTCCAAAGGCCCCGCCTCCTAAGAACATCAGCTTGAGAGTAAGGATCTCAACATATGAACTCAGGGGTGCACATCCGGACTATAGTGCCGGTGTAATTCTTATGACTCCAGTTCTCTCCACAAGCACCTTTATCTCTTCCTTCCTAGTACTCTTCACAAGCTGACCTTATATATTCCTTTGTCTGTCTACCTCTCTATCTCTCCATCTAGGACACAAGCTTCATGACGCAGAGTTCAATGCCACGGTCACAGTTGTATACCCTTCCTTGCACACCTGGTGCCTGTTGTTCAGTAAATATTCCATGAATATTTGTGGATAGCACAAATCAGTACAGGCAAAAAAAAAATAATAATAGTCTTCATTGATTAAAATTCCAACGCTGAACTGTCCTGATCACTCTTTGGCCCACCTGTCATTCTAATTGAGAGGAAGTCCAAGGATGAACTGTGGCCCAGTAGTCCTTATACCTTCACAAAACCTTATTGATATTTGGAGGTTTTCAGTCTAGTTTGGATACTATAACAGCCAAATCTATCCACATCACTACACCCAATCAGGCAGACTGTCATTCTCACCCTGATACTATTTAGAATGTGCAATGAGCCACCAGATTCCGCTTCCTAAAAACTAATTTCCCTAGAGCTTTTGCTCTATTATTTTATCAATGCCCCTGAGGTCAGAAACTATGATTTCTTCTCTCCTGAACAGCACAATGTCTCATTAAAACTTCTTCTTATGAGCCTGAGTATTTCTTTAGAAATTCAAGGCAGTTTCAAGGATCATGAAGGACCTTTGGTTCGATACCAGCTAAATATAGTGCTTTGAGAGCAACGGCACAGTCAAGTTCATTAATGACCCAGAAACAATTAATTCCATATGTATTCTGATTCCTTGATTGACAGTGTTTTTTTCCCAATTTGGAAAAAAAGATCGGAGTAATCGTTAAAATTGCATGTTCTTATATTTTTATATATCCCCAAATCAAATAGATTATATTTACACTTGAAAATGGAAAAGTCTGATAACACAATAATTCATATTTTATATTCCCTACTTCTACTCAAGGAGAGGAAGATGGGAAATAATTGTTCACACATTCACTTATTCATTCAACATATGTAAAGACTGCCCCCCCGTGTTCTAGGAACCACTATAGAGGTGGGGGATACAGCAGGGAACTATGAAGCGAGAGAAATGAGAGATAAAGCAAGGGGCACGCAGGTTCTGACTGTAGTAATAGAAAGGATGTAGTCCCTGAAGTGGGACTGTGCTTGGAGAGTTGAGGAACTAGAAGGAGGACAGTATAGTGAGGCTGTACCAGAGCAGGAGTAGCAGGAGCTGAGTCAGAGGGATAACAGGAACCCAGAGGTGACAGGCTATTATAACGAGTTTCATCCTCATTTTGAGGAAAATCAGAAGTTATTGAAGTGTACCAGAGTGAGCTGACATGAACTAGATTTCATGGCTCCACTCTGCCGATATGAGGAGAAGAAAGAGCATCAGGGAGACCAGCCGGAACGTGGTGCAGCAGTCCAGGGGGGAAAGATCAGTAGCCAGGACCTAGCTGGCAGCAAGGGGGTGATGAGAAATTGTCAGATTCCCAGTTTTGAAAGATCGCTGGCTGGATTTGCCGATTGGATTGAATGTGGGGGTGTGAGAAACAGAGAGGAGTCAAAGATAACTGCAAAGTTTGGCCTGAGATGGGGAAGTCCGCAAGAGGAATAGGTTTGGTGGGAAGGGGCGAGACTCTGGTTTTAGAGGAGTTAGGTTTCAAGTAGAGTGGCCCTCCCTCTTTTGCAGTTTCACTTTCTGCAGTTCCCAGTTACCCACTGTTGACTACAATCTGAAAACATCAAATGGGAAATTCCAGAAGTAAAGAACATATCAATTTTAAACTACATGCCATTCTGAGTACCATGATGAAAACTCACCTTGCTTGCTTCATTCTGCCCAGGTCTTGAATTATCTTTGTCTAGTGTATTCACACTGTATATTCACCCACCAGATGGTTGCTTAGTAGCCATCTTGTATCAGATAGACTCTTATGGTATCACAGTGCCTGTGTTCAAATACCCCCCCCCTTTTAACTTAACCACAGCCCCAGAGTACAAAAGTAGCGATGTTGGCAATTTGGGTATGCCAAAGAGAATCCACAAAGGCCTTCCTCTAAGTAAAATGGTAAGATTTCTCAACTTAAAAAAGAAAACAAAATTCTATGCAAGGTTGCTAAGATTTATCATAAGAATGACTCTTCTATCCATGAAATTATGAAGAAAAGAAATTCATTCCAGTTTTGCTGTCACCCCTCAAACTACAGAAGTTATAGCCACAGTGCATGGCATGTGCTTAGTTAAGCTAGAAAATGCATTAAAGGTGTGCATGCATATATGGATAGGAAAAAACACAGTCTACTGGGTTTGGTACTATCTATAGTTTCAGGCATCCACTGGGGGTCTTGAATGGTATCTTGATAAGGGGGACTACTGTATATGGTAAATAGCCAGCTAGAAAAGGCAGGAGGGCAGTTGAATATAAGTCTGTATTAGGGGAGAAGTCCAGACTGGTGATAGGAACTTGACAGACAATGTCTTTGAAGTCCTGTGATTAGATGAGATAGAGAAGATGTATAGAAAGGGGACAGAAAAGGGAAAAGGCTAAGCTTGGGACATGTCAATGCTAGTATTTGGGGAGCTAAGGGACAAGTAGCAAAAGAAAATGAGAAGGAGTGATAAGGGAAACAGGAGAATGAGATTTCCTGAAACTTAGCGAGAGGAGTATTTCTTCTCTGCAGATTATTGAGCATTGGTATAAAAACACCTGCTCTGGAATTCATATTTGATTGCAGGATGCACATGCCAATAAACTTTCATCTGGATTAACAATAAAATTATTTAGTAAGCATATTTTTGAGTCAAATCACTGATGAGAGAGGAACAAAGGAGGAAGGAAGAAATGTCAGAAACGATGAAACCTACAAGATTAACTCTGATTACACATCTGAGAATCAAAATTAAATTATATTAAGATGCCCTGTAAATTATGTTAGTCATGCTACACAAAACTATCTTATATTTTGGCTCAATTTTCTTCAAAAAATGAATGATTTGAATTAGAGTTCATTTATTAAGAGGGAAAACATTTCCATTCATATCTTGCAGCATACTTGTAGAAGTTAAACTTATTTCCAGGCAACTCCATAATTTAAATAAGTTCTGGCCCACTTCTTACTTTCTGCCCTGATGAAATTGACCTGACCCTGGAGCACACATTAAGTTCAAAGAACACTCTGCACCTAGATTAGCCCCATGGGAACAGGCCATTTTAAGATGCAAATATGTAGAATTAGGAAGAAGGAGAATCATGCTGGAGTAAGCATCTTATTTTTGGAGAAAAACTAGAACTAGAACTGAATTTCATGCCAATTATACATCCAAGCTTTGTGTTATGATAGGAATTATGATTTTGTTTTGTGTTGTTTTTAAATAAAGCCTAAATCAAGGAGTTCTTACAAGTATGGGAAAAGTGAATTTAAAAATAAGATAGAGCTATGTGGGATATGTGCAGCACTGCTTCTATTATTGTACACAATCACAGCTCAGAACTATAACACAGTCTGTATGACTATAGCTAGAGCACCAATATGCAAAGTCACATGCAATTCCATTCCCCCTTCTAAAAATGGAGATAATAATAGAGGCCCTGTTCATCTAATCAGATGGGATTATGTATTTTAAGGCTATATTAAAGCCGAAGAATATCAGGCAACACCAAAAGATCAATTCAGCATGACTTCTCTTTAATGAGTGAACATTTAATAAGTGCCAGTTGCTTCTCAGTCACTTAGAAGGGACTTATCTTTAAATCCACACATTCTCAGGCCGCTGTGCTGATACTCAGATTGTTTTATTAAAACTGTGGCTTTTTTATATCTTTAATGTTGAACTTTCTCATTCTAGCCCTGTACTCCTTTATCTAGGTGTCATTAGTATATGCATATAGGTTAGACCAGCATTTTTGAGTTTAGAAGTTATGAATCAACTCCAAGATTTCCTAGGATGTATGAGACAAAATGAAATTGGCCCCAAATATGTTTGAATTCTGAGAAGTCCTGGTACATTATGACTCTCTGGTTCAGAAATAAAAGCCTTAAACGGCCTCATAAACTTTAAGGTTTCTTGGACATTCAATATCCCATGACATTTTGATGAGCCTAGTGTAAATGAATCATAGGCACACAGATTAAATTCCCCATGAAATATCCATGGCCAGAAAACATTGAAGGAAGAGTGTTTGGGCAAAGAGTCAAGTATGTTTTGCTGACCCCTCAATATTTTCAGGATGCTCAGTGGACAGAGACTCAGTCAGCATATTCAAGATAAGTGACCAAAAGTCCCTATGCTTCTTTGTCACCAGTCTTCCTGCAGCCTTGAATTGTGAGAAAGAGAAGCTCTTCATCAATACTGCTCACATTTCAGTTTCAGTGAGGGTGGCAGTCTGACCTCCTGGTTTTTCTATGGGCTTATTCTGAATGTAACCCTAGTAAATTTAAAATTCTTTACAAGATCTCTCTTGAATTCTTGACTAGCTAGTTAGTTACATAGAATCTAGGCCAAAAGTGTATATCGTAGCGAAGGATAGGTAATTTCAAAATTGCATAGTAAGTTATTGTGGAAGTCCTCAAATTGGCCTTCCAGGGGCCTAGAATAAGTAAATATATATATATATATATATATATATATATATAT
>PVJS01059192.1:0-11579 GCA_004027185.1 Glis glis | reverse complement strand
CAGCAGAAGCCTCCCTTTGCTTGGCTCTGGAATAAGCCCCTGGGAGAGCTGATGAGACAGCAATTAGACCAGTTGCAACGGCCATGTGCTCACATCTCTGTGCCAGGGCAGGCCTGCTGGCACCCTGCCAAACTCTTCTGGGCCAGCCCCACTCCTGCTCTCCCTCCTATGTGACACCCGGCGGCCGCTGTCTACCAAGGGGCCTCTGAGGGCTTGGAGGCTGGAGGACGGCCTCACTTGCTTCTCTGGCCTCCAGTGAAGCTGCATGGCTATGCATTCGGGAGCTGGGTACAAATGCTACCGGCCCCACCAGTCGAGAGGAAGGGAAAGACCAAGGCCAGACTTTCCTTCCATGCTCTTGCCCTCACACTTTGTGTGACTCAAGATATCGCCTCCTCTCCAGGCTCCTGTGTGTGCCCTTCTATCACCTTCTAGGTGATTCCAGAACCCAGGAAGAAATGTCCCTTTGCCTGCTGAGTCTCTTTGGGCTGGCAACATTTGCTTGCTGGGCTCTGAGGCTGCTGGCACCTGAATTTTCAAGAGGCTTTCAGGCCTTGGTAGGAAGGTTCCATAGTCCTGGGAACCAACCATCTGACATCACTACCCCAACTGCAGCACACTTGCCCTTCCTGTTTCACACTTGCCCTGGGTGGATGAAGACCCTTGGCTTTGACCTTATCTGCTCAAAGGTGATGTATACTAGAACCATCATAAAGTGTTCATCTTCCACAATAGCGTTTGGAGGAATGAAGGCCACAAATATCTCAGTGGACACTGCATTGAAAAGACCCCCCCAATCCTTCTGGCAAGCATTTCAGTGACTCATTCTGCATTGGGCCCTGGAGGGACAGACGAGGCTGGGAGATTGCCCTGTCCTCCTGGAGCACATCATCTGATGGGAGGCACAGAGGTAGCCACAGATCATTGAAGTATCTCATTGGGGTACACGCTGGGAGATTGTGTGGAGTACAGGGAGAGATGGCAAAGGAGGCAGTAACAGTTGTATCAAGATTGTGGAGAGACTTAGAAAGTAAAAGGGGGTTTGGGAGGTAGACAGGAAGGCACAGGAAGCACCATGGGAAGAGACCTGGCTGCATACAATGACTTAATGGTATTTTTTGTGGTACTGGGGATTGAACACAGGGGCATTCTACCTCCGAGCTACATTCCCAGCCCTTTTATTTTTTATTTGGAAACAGGGTCTCACTAAGTTGCTGAGGGTCTTGCTAACCTTCCGAGTCTGGCCTCAAACCTGCGTTCCTCCTGTCTCAGCCTCCCAAGTACTGGGATTGTAGGTGTGTGCCACATGCCTGGCTATGGCTTGGTATTTTTTGAAGGATGTGTGTTGAATTCTGGGCACCTGTCATGGTACAGATGGGGACATTGAGGCATGGAAAGGTTGTCCTCAGGAGGTGGTGGTGAAGAAGTAAAGGAAAGTCATGAGAGCTACAGCTTGAGGGCTGAAATCACCATGCTGCTTATGGCTTAGCCTGGCATAGATGGAATGTGTAGTGGGCTGGGAATGGGCTGTGGCTATTAACTAGTACCAGAGGCTTGAAACCCTCAGTCTTCTCGTCTCTCAAATGGGGATAATAACGCATACTTTATAGGCTTGATGTGTGGGAGAAATGACATAATGCCTATAAAAGGGACTTGGAAATTTCAAGCTCTGTGTCCATGGGAAGATTGTCAGTGAGACCCCTCTTTCTGGCACCTCCCGGGGAGGGTAAGAGCATCCACCCTCAGGAAGCCTTCCCTGGTTCCTCCCAGCCTGTGGTCATAGACCCTCTTCTGCCCATTTCCTGCACAGCAGGAGTCTCTGTGAGTGCCTGGAAGACACAGCACCTGTCTGATCTCTCTGCATATGCAGGGCCCAGCTGCAGGAAAAATTCCCTGCCCATCAAGACTCACATGTAGCTGAGCATGGCGGTGCATACCTGCAATCCCAGTACCTGGGAGGCTGAGACAGAAGGATCACGGGTTCGAAGCCAACCTCAGCAACTTATCAAGACCCTGTTTCAAAATAAAAAGGGCTGGGGGTGTAGCTCAGAGGTAAAAATGTCTCTGGTTCAATCCTCAGTACTGCAAAGAAAAAAAGACACATTCATGTTCCCATTATGCACACTCAGAGGACTGACTGAACGAGCATGGACAAGAGCCCGTGTACCCAGGCCTGGAGATGTCCTGTGGGTGGGCATGTCCTCTGGCATGCCCCATGAAGGCCCCCTACTATCCTTCTTCTGCAATGGCGCAAGCACACACATGCCCACAGGAACATGCCTTCTAGTCTCCCCCATGATTTGGTTGAACTCAACGCCACCCATTCCCGTTTACAGAAAAAGAAGGTGAGGCTTGGATGTGTGCTGTACTGCCAGCAAACTTACGTGGAAGTTGTGGTGGGCACATGTTTTCCCCAGACGTGCTTTCGTCACTGTGGGTGCACAGGAGGCCCCTTGGCTTGACTGATTTCTGTTTCACATTGGATGCTATGAGGCATCCGTGTAGCCTTGGGGAGTACTCACAGAACTGGTCACTTGTTGGAAGGAGTGTTGGGGTGGGGTGGGGAGCTGGGGGGTGTCAGAGTTGAAGAGGGAAGGGAAAACCTGATTAAAACCATGTCACAAAGGAGGGGGAAGGAGAGAGAGAGAGAGAGAGAGAGAGAGAGAGAGAGAGAGAGGAGGTTTCCATTCACAAAGAAATCATTATGGTTAATTTAATTCATTGTAGCGTTTAATACAGAAAAGCTTTTCTACAGAGACTGGGCATCAGGCCAACATTTATATATAAATGGGTTTTATTTTAAAAGCAAATGCAGTGAGGGGGATAGGCTGGGGTTAGCCCTCTTGGTCCCTTTTTCCTTCCCTCCTCTCTTTCTTTATCTACCTTTCTGAGCTTGTGTAGACCAGGAATCAGGTCCCCCACAAAGCTAGAAGTCCCTACTCCTGACTCTTAATGGCCCCATATTTCTCTTCTCAAGACCCTGCTTCCTTCAGTTTCTCAGGACCACTAGGATGCCCTGGGCTCCAAGCTGCATTAGGGAATTAAAACCTCTTAATGTTCTCTTTAAAACAGCCCTTAGAGATCACTCAGCCTTCCTGTCCCCATCCAGGGCAGACTCTACCTCCTGCACAGGTGCAGACACCAGGTATAGAAAAGGAGCATGACCTTACTATGGGCATACAGCTTGGTTGGTGGCAATGGCAGCACTTGAACCCTTGTCTTTCATTTCCCAGTGCAACGCTCTGGAAGGTGTGATGCCCCTACTGTCAGCTCTTCAGTGGTAGGGGCCCAGTGTGTCCCCTCAGCACCCCTAGTCAAGCCCACATCTGCCCTGCCAGGCTGCGAAGTGATCCCCTCCCATCACTCTCAGGCTTCCAGCAAGCTAATCAGCTAATTCACACTGTGGTGTCAATGGCAAATAATAACTTACTGTAAAGTGCTAATGGTGCAATTTCAGGCTCTCTGGGCTTGCTGGAGGCTGGAAAAGAGCTGTGGGGGATAGGGAGACCTTTTAAGAGTCCATCATATTGTATTACAAACCATTTATCCCACACCCTGTGTTGCCACATATGCACGTAATGTCCATGGTTGGTCTGGGATCATAGCCTACTGATGCACACACTGCCATGGGTTGAGTGGCCCCTACTTTTAAAGGGATATGTCCAAGGAGGCACCCAGATTCACCTGCCCCCATTTTCTTTTCAGCTTCTGGTTCCAGCAGCAGGGACCCAGACACCCATGTCTTGGCTCTGTGGGAGAGGAAGGAAGGTTTGTGTGTGTGTGTGTGTGTGTGTGTGTGTGTGTGTGTGTGTTACGGAACCCAGGGCTATTCTACCTCTGAGCTATATCCCCAGCCCTATTTTATTCTTGATTTTTAAACAGAGTCTCACTAAGTTGTGGAGGCTGGCTGTGAACCTATGATCCTGCTCTCTCAGCCTTCCAAGTACTGGGATTACAAGCGTGCGCCACCACACCCAGCCAGGAGGTGTTTACAAGTGGGAAATGCGGCATTGACTGGGGTCTTTGGAAGTTGACCTCCTCTCCCTGTGGGCCGCCAGGGAAAGGTACCATGCTTTGCTTTCAGGGCCAGGCCCCATGTTTCCTCACATGGCATAACTGTCCACACATGCTCCCATCATAGGGGTAAGGTAACTGAGACCTAGAAAACTGAAGTGACATGCCAAAGGCTATGTCACTAGGACCCTGTGGAGCTTGAGTTACCATTTGTCTTGTGATCCCTGGGCCTCATAGCTGACCAAAGGCTCCCTGGACATAATTGGCTAGCTCAGTACCGGGGGTGGGGGCGCAGAAGCCTGCTTGGCAGTGCTGTAGGATGGGGCTTATGACACCCACAGGTGCACACAACCTGTTCCATGGGACTCAAGAGATAATCACCAGGCTTACCAGCTCCCTTAGGAAGGAAGCTGATGAGCCCAGCAGAATCAAAAGAGCAGAGGCCTGGGTTTTGCCCCCAGGCCCCTGGAGAACAACTAGAGAGGCTGGAGGCTGGGGTGCAGGCCCACAAGGAGGCCCCAGCAGCCCTCCTGTGTGTCTCCAGGTCTCCCAGTGGCCTGGCTGGTATTTGGGGTATTTGGGGTTCAAGCTCAGCCGAGTCCCACATCTGGATTCCGTTAGCTTGCCGCGTTCCTTCTTGGCTGGGAAGAATGTGCAGTGCCGGAGGAGCCGCTGGACTGTGGGACTTGCGGCCGGACCCGGCTACCAAAGCAGAGTGGCGGGCAGCAGGCCCCTGGGGAGGGGCTTTTTGGGCTCTCCATCATCACGCTGACGCTGCTGGTAGCTCCGGGGTGGAGCAGAGGCCTTTCAGCAGGGCTTCGCCGCAGCCTAGGAGCCAGCCAAATAGTCGGTACGCAGCCTGGGCAGGCCCGCTGGTTCTGATTAGTGGCGCTCCTGCCCCACCGACCTGCCCCCGCAGCCAGAGCAGACGGGAGCCGCCCAACGCTCCCCCAAATCCACGGTTGTGAGTCAGGAAGGGGCCTCCGGTCCTTGTCCAGGACAGGCATGAGCTGACCTCTGCAGAGCACTTCCAAAAGCAGGCACTTGTTTTTTGCTCTTCAAATCCTTATTTGCTCTCCATTTCCGTCCCCACTCTGAAGAGTTCCAACCACGGCCAGCCTTAGCGAGAGGCAGTTATTAAAAAAATAATACTGAAGCATGTGCAATCTTTTATAGTATCGTGAAGTGGTTAAGGCAGAAGGTTCTGGAGCCAGGCCTCCTGGGTTTAAATCCTAGTTCTGCTCTGTGACTTAGGGAAAGTTAAATGGTCTTTCTGTACCTTAGGTCTCCCCCAGGCCCTCTGGAAAATTAGCACGTGATAGGTCCCCATGTCACAGTGTTGCTATGAAACTTAAATGAGTTAATACTAGGAAGTGCTTAGAATAGTGCCTGGCGCATAGTGAGCACCAAATAAATTATTATTGTTACAAAGTTTGTTCACATCCATTGACTCATTTGAGCCTCCAGCAACCTTGTGACGTACGGGGTTATAATGGGAAGCAGGTCTTACAGTGAATACTGACAGGGCTGAGACTTGTCCTTGGCGTATGTTGGTCCTGTTCCCTGACACCCGTTTGGGTGTCGTCCTAGCCTTACTTATGGTGCCTCAGTCAAACAACAGTGGGAAGGAACTCTTCTTCAGGCTGAAATTCTTTGACTGAACCCAGAGGCACTCTACCTCTGAGCCCCATCTGCAGCCCTATTTTATTTTTTATTTTGAAACCAGGTCTCGCTAAATTGCTGAGGCTGGCCTCAAACCTGCCATCCTTTCATCTCAGCTTCCCAAATACTGGGATTACAGGCCTACACATTGCGGCTGGCTTTTGACTGCAATTCCTACGTTTGCCACATGGCCAATGGTTCAAGAAGGATGGGTCAAGAGGGATAGGTTGAGGATTACGAAGTGGGAGTCCAGACAATTCCCAGCCATACCTGTGGGGAAATAGCGTAGACTTCAAAGCCAGCAGCCTAACCGGGTGCAATGGTGCACGCCTATAATCCTGAGGCATGAGGATAGCAAGTTTGAGGCCAGCCTTGACAATTTAGAGAGACCCTGTCTCAAAATAAAAAAGTAAAAAAGGGCTGGGGTATAAGAGTGCCCCTGAGTTCAATCCCCAGTACCTCCCCTCAACACACACACAAACCCCAGCATTGAGGACCTGCCTGGGCCCTGAACATACCCACTGGGGCCCTCCAGGACTCATCTCCATTAGAGGGGCAACTTACCCAGTGCCCTGGCAGTTGAGGGGTAGGGAGGGTAGGAGGGCCGCCAAAGTGGCTGATTGGTTGGAGGGGTAGGGTAGCAAGAGAACCAAGGAGCCCACCCTCCAGCTGAAAGGCTACCCCCTTATCCCTTGGGCACCCAGAGGTACCTTCTGTAGCCTCCTGGGCATTAGCACTGCTGCAGGGGGTAGGAGGTAGCAGAGAAATGGGAAAGCAGGAGTCCTTACTCTCTCCCAGGCCCTGCCCACAGCCCAGGGATCCTGGCCAGCCTTGTGGGATGCTGGCAGGAAAGCCTCCAGGGAATGTGACCACAGCTCACCCTGCCTCTGCCCGCTGGCCAGCTGGCACTGATGGCCGCAAGCACCCTTTCTAAATTGAGTTTGAAGATTTGCTGAGGGTTTTGTTCTAGAGGCCGGAGACAGAAGAGAGTACTGCTAAGATGAGAGAATGGCATTTGGACAGCAACAGCAGAGGTGGCTTCTCCAGCACTGTGGCTGGCTGGGAGGGGCAGGCAGAGTCTGAATCCCAGGTTTAAGTCCAGATTTAGCCACTTGGTAGGTGATGACATTGGGCAAGACTGAGCCTCCAGATCCTCATCTGCATATGGAGGGACTAATGCCTGTGTCCCAAGGCTGATGTAAGGATCCATGGACATGATACTTAAAAAGAGCTGGGTACAGGGACAATACTGAGGAGGTGCTCAGTACCGTCCACCTGCCAGGCCCTGTGTGGCCCTTATCTGAGCCCTTAGCACAGGACACTTCGCTGCTCTGGGCTTGCTATGTCCGGTGTCCTAGCTTCCTTGTCGTGATCACTTGTCATTGTAGGACTGCCCGTTTCCCCTTTTTCTTGCCTAATGCCATCCTGACTTTCTTTCCTTACCTCTTCCTTCCTTCCCTTTCAGTACTAGGAATTGAACTCGGGGGTGCTCTACTACTGAACTACACCCCTGGTCCTTCTTGTTTAAAATAAAACAAAATTAATTACAGGTGAGCCCCACCATATCCGGCTCATCCTGATCTTTTTGAAGGATTACCTCTTTCCAGTTCTGTGCTCTTAGTGAGGGAAATCTAAGGCAACTGTTTGAATTAAGAGGGAGCTGGCAGTGACTGGCACTCAGCCTAAAGGATGCTCTGTGGACATTGGCTATATTAGCTGCATGGCAGTGATGGCATCCTGATCAGATATGCTGGTTACAAGGCAGGCACTGTGTGTGCATCCTGTTTTTCTTTTTTCATACTGGGGATTGAACCCAGGGGTGTTCTACCTCCAAGCTATGCCCCAGCCCCTTTTATTTTTTATTTTGAAACAGGGTCTTGCTAAGTTGTGGAGGGTCTTGCTATGTTGCTGAGGCTGACCTGAAACCTGCAATCATCCTGTCTCAGCCTTCCAAGCACTGCGCCCAGCATTACTTCCTGTTTCTTGAACCTTTGGAGCTTTCCTGGCTTCTACTCACTCTCAAGTGTAGCTCTGTTGCTCCCATGAGATCTGTGACTAGACTCCATGAATCTTGGTACAAATTCCCTGGAACAACTCAAGGTGTCTGTCCTCTGGTTCCCCATCTCCTCCCTCAGGCCCCAGTGTGTGTGCACAGAGCACACACCCACCATACACATGAATGTACACATCATGCACATACTTGCTGACCATTGACCCCTGACCTGGAGAAAGGTAGACGTACTTTCCCAGATGCCAGGTAAAGCCTTCAGCACAGGGGACATCCTGGTTTGATTGGCGTGGGAAGAAATCATCTTATGTGGAGATAGGTGTCAGGACAGGATGACTTCTGGAGGTATTGGTCAACCTCAGCTGAAACTTAGCTACCTTCAACAAACAAATGATCAGTCCTAGCAAGGACCTGGCCCAGAGTAGGCACTCAGTTACTTCTTGTCCTGTGGTTCTGCCACTGTTGGACTACAAAGGTGATCAGTGCTGAAGCATCAGGCCCCACCTGCAGGCCAGGGCTAGTGGAGCAGCCCAGCAGACGAGGAAAAGCAGAACTTTGCTCTGTGCCTCTGCACACAAACACCAGTACACATAGGCATATAGAACTGGTTTCGTTTTTCACAAATGGGATCCTACACTATGGACACCCTTGTTTTCTATAGACTTTGAACTGAAGGGTATGTGTGGGACATATTTCCATTCCGCACATATTGATCTACCTTATTCTGTGTGTGTGTGTGTGTGTGTGTGTGTGTGTGTGTGTATGGTAGTGTGGATCGAAACTCAGCCCTTTTTATTATTTTATTTTATTTGTGGAACTGGGGATTGAACCCAGGGGCATTCTACTTCTAAGCTACACCCCCAGCCCTGTTTTTTTTTTTTTGCGGTACCGGGGATTGAACCCAGGGGTGTTCTACCTCCGCGCTACACCCCCGGCCCTATTTTTTATACTTTATTTTGAAACTGGGTCTCAAAAAGTTGCGGAGGGCCTCATTAAGTAGAAAGGGGGGGGGGAGAGCTGAGGCTGGCCGCGAACCCGGATCCTCCGGTCTCCGCCTCCCAAAGTACTGGGATTACAAGCGTGCGCCACCACGCCCGGCCCCAGCCCTATTTTTTTATTCTTTATTTTGAAACAGTGTCTCACTAAATTGCGGAGGGTCTCGCCAAGTTGCTGAGGCTGACCTAGAACCTTTGATTCTCCTGTCTCAGTCTCCCAAGTACTAGGATCACAGGTGTGCACCACCACACCCTGTTTACTTTATTCTTTTGAGCAGCCACATTCTATTCCACAGCATTGAATAGATTTATGAACTGGCCCCCTAATGACAGTTGTTTAGGTCATACACAGTTTCATGCACCAGAGCGAGCAGTTCTCTAGGATAGAAGGTCTGAAGAGGGCTGCTGGGTTAAATGGTTATATATGATCTTTGTACAACTCTGTCCTTCCAACTAGACCAGAAGTTCTGGGAGGATAGGATCTGGCTTGAAAGTGGGGGAGCTTTATTTTCCACTTGGTTTTATTGAGGAAAAAAGTATCTCACAACCCAGTTCTGGTCTTCTGAGGACACAAGAAAGTGAACCAAGAGCCATCTTTCAGGACCTCTGGATTCGGTCCACTGCAGCAGTCTTGGCATGGCTGAACCAAGGCCAGAGCCAGCAGTCTTGCTCCCCAAATCGAGCTGGGACAGGTTCACAGGCAGGATGTTTGGGTAATGCCTCCACCCGTCCCTCCACGTGGCCCTGGGACCCACCTTGCCTCCACCCTGGGTTCCCTCCTCTCTCTTCCCATTTGTAACACCAGAGACGAGGGGCTCGACCCCCGTGCACCAGGGCTGCACACTTCCAAAGAGCACGCCCAGGCACGATAGGGCACAGAGTCCAGAGAGCTTGCAAAGTGCAGAGCCCACTGGCAGCACCTGGCAGGGGGTGGGTGGGGTGGAGGCCAGAAGCCGGGGATTTTTCCTTAATAACAACCTGGCGCCCCAACTCATTGGCGGTTCTGCCTGCCTGCAAGCCAGCATGCCCCCCTCCTTCCCAAGGAGCCTTCATCTTCAAAGCTTTTTGGGAAACAGTTAATTAACCCTCCCAGCCCTACCGCCTGCCCAGGAGGCTGCGGATTCCCTCAGCTCTGTGGGGCGGGCAAAGGGAGGGCTGGTGAAACCGAGGTCTAGTAAAAGGGTGTGGAGCTGGGACCCAGGTGGCTGCAGGCTCCCAGACAAAGAAGTGGGCCTTTCCTTTCAAACTCCTCCCACCCCTCCTGCGGCTGGTGGGAACCCCAGAGGCCAAGCCACAGCACTGAGGGACTAGGGGTGGAAGAACTTGTCTCCAAACACTTTTGGGGGATAAGCCACCTCATCTCTCTGTTTCCATTTATTTGTTTATTTATTTATTTATTTATTTATTATTGTTATTGGGGAATCGAACCCAAGGGTGGTGTACCTCTAAGCTACACCCCCAGCCCTTTTTTATTTTGAACTTGCTAAGTTGCTGAGGGCTCACAAAGTTGCTGAGGCTGGTCCTGAACCTATGATCCTCCTGTCTCAACCTCCCAAAGAATGGAATTACAGGTGTGTGCCACCTCATCCAGATAATATCTCTCTTTTAAAAATGAGGAAACTCAGTACTTGGGAGGCTAAGACAGGAAGATTGTAGATTTAAGGCCAGCCTCAGCAACATAATGAGACCCTGTTTCAAAATACATAAATAAATAAATAAATAAATAAATAGGGATAGGGATATAGGTCAGAGGTAGAATTCCCCTGGGTTCAATCCACATCACCAAAACAAACAAACAAACAAACAAAGATATTAATAGCATTTAGGTGTCAGGAATACAGGACAGACCTAATGGGACAGGGGAGGAGCAAATGCCCTGGGAGCTGTATTTCCAGTTAAAGTTGGAAGAAATTAGGAGTATCAGGGAGCTGTTTCAGCAATGTGGGGCCTGAGTGGAAGAGAGCGGTCTGAGGGGGCAGCGGGTGGCTAATTGGGCCCTTTGAGCTCTGTCAAGAGGGGCTGCTACCCCGCACTGGGCAGAGGGAGAGAAGATCTGGCAGAAGGGAAGTGGGACCCTTGCTCCCTGGCACATTCTTCTCTTGCCTCATCTCCAACCACACTTTTTTTCCCTCTCCCAAAATTCTTTTTTTTTTTTCGTACTGAGGATTGATCCCTGGAACATTCTACCTCTGAGCTACAGCCCCAACCTTGTTTTATTTTTTATTTTGAAACAGAGTCTTGCTGAGTTGCTGAGGTTGGCCTCAAACTTCCAATCTTCCTGTCTCAGCCTCCCAAGTATTGGGATTACAGGCATGCACTACTGCACCTGACATCTCCCCTTGAATTCTCATGCACACATGCATACACAGATATTCATTTATACATGCTAATGCATATGTCCACACAGACAAGCACACACACATGCACATGAACAAAGGCACCCACAGGGGTTGTAACTTCCTATGTGGCCACACAAAGATTTTTCCTCCCAGGTGTCCAGGCCTCAGTGAGCTCAGGGAGGGACCAATGGGAATTCGCTCGTGAGTTGAATGCCAAATGAAACAACTGCCTTCCATAACTCTGCTTTTCCTGCTCTTGGTTTTCTGACCAGCACTTTATGTGCTTATTTCTTAGGGCAAACACCAAATTCCCCTTTCGTACTGGTTATTGTCCCACATGTTCTATCTTCTCTGTAAGACTAGAAACTCCAATCCCAGCTACTCAGGAGGCTGTGGCAGGAGGATGGCAAGTTTGAGGCCAGCCTGGGCAAATTAGCAAGACTCTGTCTCAAAATAAAAAAGTAAAAATGGCTGAAGATGGGGCTCAGTGGTACAGCACCCCTTTGGTCAATCCCCAGTACTATATATATATATATATATATATATTTTTTTTTTTTTTTT
>PVJS01059191.1:0-11579 GCA_004027185.1 Glis glis | reverse complement strand
CAGTCTCAGCCTCCCAAGTACTGGGATTACAAGCGTGCGCCACCACGCCCAGCTATTTAATTTTTCCAAGTAATATTTTATAGCTTTCAGTGCAGAGATCTTATATCATTTTTATTAAACTTATTTCTAAGCCGGGCGTGGTGGCGCACGCTTGTAATCCCAGTACTTGGGAGGCTAAGACAAGAGGATTGCAGGTTCATGGCCAGCCTCAGCTACTTAGTGAGGCCCTCCGCAATTTAGTGAGACCCTGTTTCAAAATAAAGAATAAAAAATAGGTCTGGGGGTATGGCTCGGAGATAGAATGCTCCTGGGTTCAATCCCCAGCTCTACAAAAAAAAAAAAAATTCTAATTTTAAAAAAAGTTGCTGAGGCTAGCCTCCAACCTGAGATCTTCCTGTCTCAACCTCCCAAGTACTGGGATTACAGGCATCTACCACCACATCCCAGCTTCAAAGCTGGCTTTAAATAAACATATTTTCCTCTATAACCTGTCTCCGAAGTTTTCGGGGAGCAATGAGCAGTAAGGCCTCTTGCCCTCAAGATTACAACCTTTCAGTTGGGTTTGAGGAGGAAAGGGTTTCAGCTACAAGGCTTCCTGGAGCCTACGAGCTTCACCCTGAGCATGCACGCGTTCACACGCGCACGTGTAGATGCACACGCAGCAGCTTCTGAGCTGAGAGGGCCTTCTCTGCCTCAGCGTGTCACAGATGGGAGCTCAGCTCCAGCTAAGCAGGAGATGGCCCAGGTTCCCCTCCTTGCCCACACAGTTCCCTTCCACTTCTCAGCGGGGACTCCCTGCCTTTGCCCGTGACCACATCCTGCCTAGAGCCAGCAGCTACTTACCGGCTGTCGGGCAGCTGCCCTAGGCTCAGGGTTCTTCTACCACAGCCCCGGGTCAGTCTATACCCAGCCCAACCACCCTGGGCCTGGGGCAGCGCTCTCAGCACTCAGCCACCACCCCAGGTGTTGTCTAGCCGGTCTTCATCCTGGCCTCTGCCAGTGCTCAGCCACCCTCCACTGCGTGGGGCTTCTGCCCTTCCCCCAGCTGCCCACCCACAACAAAGACCAAAACCCTCAGAAACAGAATGCACCAAAAGCCCAGAGGGGCGTGGAGGCACACGCCTAATTGGGAGGCTGAGACAGGAGGATCACAGGTTCGAGGCCAGCTTCAGCAACTTAAGGAAAGAAACATTTCCATGGACATTTTGTATGTACATCTGTGAGAATACCAGTGCCAGTCTCCAATCTCAATATCATGTATGGGGAAGAGTTGGAGGAGGGGAAACTCTGCCCCCGAGTTCAATACCCAGTGTCACAATAAATAAATACATAAATAAATAAATAAATAAATAAATAATAAAAATTTTAAAAGGACTGGAGGTGCACCTTGGAGGTACAATGCCCCTGGGCTCAATCCCCAGTACCAAAAAAAAAAAAAAGACAATTGATTCGTCAACTTCAAAATGTGAAATGTGACAATTATTTTCCTTTTCAAAGGGCCTCCTGGGAGTATCCTGGTAGAAAATGAGTCTTGAGAAGGTCCCTCCCAAAGGGAAGGAGGAAAAGACTCCTTAATCTGGAGCAGCCGGATCAGAGAGGTAAGATCGAAGGCAAACAGGCAGCAGATTGCGGGAGGGTGTTGTGAGGGTCCTGGAGTAAACTTAGAAGCAGGTGGTATGACCGTCAGCCCACGGGGTAAGATCCCTTCAGAAACCTTGGTTTGCAGTATTTTTATAAATTAATTGCAACATCTAAAGTTTACAAGGTTTGGCCTTTTTTTTTTTTTTTTGGTACTGGGGATTGAACCCAGGGGCATTCTACATCCGAGCTACACCCACAGCCCTATATTTTTATTCTTTATTTTGAAACAGGATCTCACTAAGTTGCAGAGGCCTCACTAAGTAGCTGAGGCTGGCGGCGATCCTCCTGTCTCAGCCTCCCAAGTACTGGGATTACAGGCTTGCGTCACCACGCCCGGCTTGAGCTGAGTTTTCTTTGCTTTCTCTGAGCTAAATTCTTACAGATGGAGAAGGATTGGGGCCAAAGCTCATTGGCACAGTTGTAACTGGCACAGTCAGGGACACACATGAAATACAGGACCCCTTAGGACCAAGGGATCAACACCTCTCAAGGGGCAGCCAAGCCAGCTCTCAGTCTTAAGTGTTTAACAGCCACACTAGAAAACCAGGAGTTACCATTGCGTCTTCAAGGCCATGGGAGGGAGATACCAGGCGGGGAGATGGGGGCTGGGACAGTCAGCTCAGCCCCAGACCACGCGCTCAGCAGGGGCTGCAGCTCCAGCCTGACGCAGCAGGGGCTGCGCTCTTCTGAAACGTGTAATAGCAGAGGTTTTCCCAGATGATAAGGAAATTCTAGGTGGTGATGGACAAACACAAGCATAGAATAGTCACTGAAGTAACCCACAGTTTCCTTTACCTCGCTAGCAGAGTAGCCCACACACCCCTGGCTGGACTCTTACATGGTAATGGGACACGTAACCAGGAGACAGCACGACGCGGAGGAGCGCGTGCCGGGCTCAGATCCCACCCTGCGGGTGATGACAGAGTGGGGCTCCAGCCCACCCCGGCTTCCCCTTTGTTCTTGGCTTGAGTCAGCTGGGATTTCTGTTCCCAGCCTGCTATCTCCCTTCCGACTTGAGCAGATGTTCCTAATAAAACCCTTGGCTGTGCCTAAATTCTTCCCGGTCCAGTGTGCATTTCTACAACTCTAGATCCGGGGACCCTGAGTTCCATAACGTAATGAAACCCGTTGAAGGCCTTAGCTACGTGCCCACCCGCTCCCTGGACGGCTGAGCGCTCAGCCCGTACCTCGGAAGGGCTCCTTTTGCAGAAAGAGCTCACAGGGTGTATGGAATAGGGAGCAACAACAAAGAGTTGGACAGGGAGAAAGGAACAGTCTCTCCATAATAGCTTTAAAGAATGTCCTCCATTCTTTTCCAGCTTCCTCATTTGGTCACTTCTCCTTAGACAGCTTTCTAATTACCTCCAATCTGTCATGCATTGATCCCACGAAGTCCATTCTTCAATGTCACAAATGTCACCAGATCCTCATTTCTTGTGTGTGTGTGTGTGTGTGTGTGTTACTGGGGGTGGAACCTAGGGGCATTCTACCTCCAAGCTACACCCCCAGCCCTATTTTATTTTATTTTTTTCTGAAACAAGGTCTCTTGAGGTTGATGAGTCTCACTACTTGCTGAGGTTGTCCTTGAACCTGCGATCCTCCTGTCTCAGCCTCCCAAATTCTAGGATTACAGCATGTGCCATCACGCCCAGCATTCATTCATTCATTCATTCATTCATTTATTCATTTTTGTGGTACTGGGGATTGAACTCAGGGGCATTCTACCTCTGAACTACACTCCCAGCCCTATTTTATTTTTATTTGGAAACAGGGTCTCACTAAGTTGTGGAGGGCCTCATGAACCTGAGGCTGGTCATGAACCTGTAATCCCCCTGTCTCAGCCTCCCAAATACTGGGCTTACAAGCATGCGCCACCACACCTGGCTTATTTTTATTTTGAAACAGGGTCTTGCTAAATTGCTGAGGCTGGCCTCTAACCTGTGATCCTCCTGTCTTAGCCTCCCAAGTACTGGGCTTACAGGTGTGTGCCGCCACACCCAGCTCTCATTTCTTTTATCTTCTCCCTCTTACATGCTCTCTCCTCCCCGCTGGTCGGTTACATCACCCACTGGTCAGCTCCTTCAGTCCCCCCACATTTCCCCCGACCACATCACTGGCCGGATCTTGGTAATTATCAACTCAAGGAAGATAAAAGTTCTTCAGGAAAGGGAAGGTACCTCTTGCATGTGACAAGGCTGAGAAGAAAAAGCTACATAATCATAGTGATGCAAGTCTCTGTGCCACCTGATGGGGTCCCAGTGTCACGTAGGAGGGGGAGAGATTAGTGCTGGCTCCGCTGGGTGTGGTAGAAATCACTCCCTCTTGGTGATGGAGGCCGCTGCCCACACATTGCTCCATACATTGCTCCACACTAGCTTCAGAGATCTGAGAGGAGCCACGTGCAATTGGCCCGAGGGGTTCCCAACTCTGGAGTGGCGCAGGCGCTGTAAGTCCAGCATAGAAACGGCAGTAGCCTCCCCTAACAGATAAATTATAAGGAGGGGGTTTTCATCCAGACATAAATACTCGCAGCTGGGCGTGGTGGCACACCTGTAATCCCAGTACTTGGGAGGCTGACACATGAGGACCACAGGCTCGAGGCCAGGCTCAGGCAACTTAGGGAGGCTCTCAGCAACTTATTGACACCCTGTTTCCAAACAAAAAATAAAAAGGGCTGGGGGTGTAGCTCAGAGGTAGAATGCCCCTAAGTTCAATCCCCAGTACCAATAAAATAAATTAAAATAAAATAGATACTTGCCACGTGGAAGACACCATGACACCCCCACTCCTGGAACACACCATTCCATGAAGGGGCATATTCTCACCCTTCTAACACAGCCTCATCTCTAAAAACTGTCCACTTACTTTGCTAAGTAAAAATTTTTTTGTGAGCCGGGCATGGTGGCGCATGCTTGTAATCCCAGTACTTGGGAGGCGGAGACCGGAGGATCCAGGTTCACGCCAGCCTCAGCTACTTAGTGAGGCCCTCCACAAGTTAGTGAGACCCTGTTTCAAAATAAAGAATAAAAAATAGGGCTGGGGTGTAGCCCAGAGGTAGAATGCCCCTGGGTTCAATCCCCAGTACCACACACACAAAAAAATTTTTTTGTGGTACTGGGCATCCAACCCAGGCCTCGCGCACACACCAGGCAAGTGCTTTATCACTGAGCTACACCCCCAGTGCTTTTTAGGTTTTTTTGTTTTTATTTTTGTTGGTACTGGGGATTGAACTCGGGGGCATTCTACCTCTGAGCTACACCCCTAGCCCTATTTTTATTTTTATTTTGAAACAGGGTAAGCCGGGCATGGTGGTGCACACTTGTAACCCCAGTACTTGGGAGGCTGAGACAGGAGGATCACAGGTTTGCAGCCAGCCTCAGCAACTTGTGAGGCCCTCAGTGACTTAGTGAAACCCTATTTCAAAATAAAGAATAAAATAGGGCTGGGGGTGTAGCTTAGAGGTAGAACGCCCCTCAATTTAATCCCTGATACCACAAAAAAAAAAGAAAGAAAGAAACAGGATCTTACTAGGTTGATGAGAGTTTCAGTACTTGCTGAGGCTGTCCTGGAACCTGCAATCCTCTGGTCTCAGCCACCATGCCTGGATTAGACTGATTCTTAAAATTTTTCATTTGGAAACAGTATCTTGCTAAGTTGATGAGGATCTCGCTATATTGCTGAGGCTGGCCACAAACCTGCCATCCTCCTGTCTCAGCCTCCCAAGTACTAGGATGACAGGCGTGCACCATCATGCCCGGCTCATCCACCTTTCTAAGATGCTTCTTTCATCTCCTGGGTCCCCGTCAAGTCCTATCTTCCAAATCCAGGATTGCACGTGGAGGCAGGCAAAGGGGATGCAGGAGTCCCCAGCTCCGCTGGACAAGCCAAGACAAAGCGTCCTGCCAGCCGGCTCCTGCAGAAGGCATGTGGTTACCAAGCTTGCCTCTTATCTGCAGAGCCTTGACCTTCTGCCTTGTACAAAACTCCCTGTTTTTACTTTTTACATTTTTTTTTCGGTACTGCGGATTGAACCCAGGGGCATTCTACCTCCAAGCTACACCCCCAGCCCTATTTTTTATTCTTTATTTTGAAACAGGGTCTCGCTAATTTGCGGAGGGCCTCACTAAGTAGCTAAGGCTGGCTGAGAACCCAGATGCTCCGGTCTCAGCCTCCCAAGTACTAGGATTACAAGCGTGCACCACCACGCCCAGCTCACTCTCTGTTTTTAAATGATAGTGGCTAATTAAAATATCTTTGGTTAGACCCAGAGCCCAAATCAGTCAAAAAACTAGTTCCTCTAGTCCTTAAGAATTCAAACGTTAAGCCGGGCGTGGTGGGGCACGCTTGTATACCCAGTACTTTGGGAGGCAGAGACCGGAGGATCCGGGTTCACGGCCAGCCTCAGCTCTCTCATTCTCTCTCTCTCCCTGTCTCTCTGTCTCTCTCCTTAGTGAGGCCCTCCGCAACTTCGTGAGACCCGGTTTCAAAATAAAGTATAAAAAATAGGGGCGGGGGCGTAGCGCGGAGGTAGAACGCCCCTGTGTTCAATCCCCGGTACCGCAAAAAAAAAAAAAAAAAAAGAATTCAAACCTTCATAGCAGATGAGAGAAAATGTTTATATTCTATTCTTCTAGGGCAGCCAAATACAGAAGGAAGGGTGAGACGAAAACACCACAACCCTCTACTGGACATTTACCAAAAGAAGGGCTTGTGACGGCCAACATGTATCCTGTGTGGCTCAGAAGCCTATCTCCAGGGCCTGAGAGCCCTTCTCAGGAATGTAACCCTCAAAAGAATAAGACCAGCCGGGCATAATGGTGCACACCTATAATCCAAGTACTCGGGAGGCTGAGACAGAAGGATCACAGGTTTGAGTACAGCCCCAGCAAGTAGTGAAACTCTCATCAACCTAGCGAGACCCTGTTTCAAAATAAAAATAAAATAGGGCTAGGGGTGTAGCTGGGAGGTAGAATGCCCCTGGGTTCCTAAATAATAAATAAATAAATCATGGTCACTTCACTTGAGCCTGTGCAGGTGACTGGTGGGTAGGTGGCCTTTTGACCTCAGGGGGCGGAACACCCCACCCTCTGATCATGCTACCACCACCATTCTCTGAACATAGTCCCACGAAGGCCATGAAGTTTAATTATGCACATGCAGCCCACGGATTACTTCGCCCCCCCAATCACTTTTGCCCATGCCTTCAATCCCCCTGATTCTTTATCTCATCAGTACCCCCAAACACTATCCTCTGGGAGGCGGATTTTAGATGTGAGTCTCCCCCTCCACGCTCAGCAGCCTTGCAAATAAAACTTTCTCTTTTTGAAAACCTGATTGGCAAAATGGGCCTAGTTTAGTAACAAAGACAAAGCCTTCAACTTCCTACATTAAGTCAGTTTGAACATTCAGAACCTGCCAAAATATCATGATCATCACTATCACCGTTGTGATTCTACCTCTCTGCATGGTTCTGATCTTTAGAACATGGTTTATTTTAGTAAATTAACAACTGGGACTTTTCATTGAAAAACTGGCAGTTTTAATTCAATGGAAGAAACAATACCTCCAAAAAATGTCCACAAGCCAGGCATGGTGGCACACGCTTCTAATCCCAATACTTGGGAGGCTGAGACCAGAGGATCTGGGTTCACAGCCAGCCTCAGCTACTTAGGCCCTCTGCAACTTAGTGAGACCCTGTTTCAAAATAAAGAATAAAAAATAGGGCTGGGGGTGTAGCTTGGAGGTAGAATGCCCCTGGGTTCAATCTCCACACACAAAAAAATAATGTCCACAGACACTGCTGACATCGGCTGAGCGCTCCTCCCCACTGACCCATGCAAAGCTACCAGGCTGGCCCCAGCCTAAGCCTCCATTCCCCCCTCTCGCTCCCAACTCCCTCAGTTTCCCTTATCCCCTGCCTGGGGTTCCTTGCTAAAGCTGCTTCCTCCCAAATGATTTTCTGTCCTCTCCCTCAAGTCTCCCGCAGTCCTATCTCCTGTCCCAGCCAGGGGCCAACAGGTAGGGCAGCTTCCCTGTGCTAACCCGCGCCTGGGATACAAGAAAGGGGGGTCAGCCAGGTATGGTGAGCTCACCTGTAATCCCAGTACTTGGGAGGCCAAGAAAGGTATGGTGGTCACCTGTAATCCCAGTACTTGGGAAGCTGAGACAGGAGGATCACAGGTTCGAAGCTAGCCTCAGCAATTTAGACAGTTAGCAACTTAGCAAGACCCTGTTTCAAAATAAAAAGTGCTGGTGGTGTGGCTTGGAGATAGAATGCTCCTGGGTTCAATCCATAGTACCAAAGCAAACAACTTAGCAAGACCCTCAGCAGCTTAGGAAGACCCTATTTCAAAATTTTAAAAAAAAGCAAAATATAAAGGGCTGGGCTGTAACTTGGAGGCAGAAAGCCCCTGGGTTCAATCACAAGTAACAAAAATAAGGAAGTGGAAGAGGAGAAGTCGTCTAAAGGCTGTGAGTTGGTTTTCTGAGACCCTGATTCACACCTGAGCTTTCAGCGAGCGCTGCAGGACGCTCCAGCAAACACTGTAGCAGTACCCTTCCGTCAAGGGACACACCTCCCTTATCTTTCTGGAATATTCTTCAGTTGTCTCCTAGAAACCCAGGGCAGTTCTCCAAGGCTCCATTCTGCACATTTGACTCCTTTCGCAAATTTTTCTGCTGGATCAGTCCTCCTGTCATTCCTGTTCCAGTGGCTGCCGCTCCCAAAGCACTGGGCGGGGCTCAGGCACCAGTTACAGGCCCCAAGCACCAATGGGTGTGTGGCGGCCCAGCCCAGCCCTGTCCACCATCCTCTCTGCTAGGCTCCCTGGCTGCCAAAAGCAGGACACACACATAGCCGTGGGAGGGAGCTGCCCGCGGCCCACGCCCAGTATTCCACCGCTGGCCTCCTCAGGGGTCAGCGCACCCCGATCCCAGAGGGGCCGGGCTCCTGGAATCCAGGCATGATGAGGAGAGGCTTCCAGGTGGCAGCTAGACTTGGCCGCCACAGAGTCCTCCCCAGGACCCCCGGTATCCTGCCCGGACCCCGCCACACCTCAGCATTCGGATCCTCCACAGACTCTCTGGTGAGTGAGTTCCCAGCACCATCCCTTGGGCAGCCTTTCCCCCAGAGCCCGCCTTAAGGAGCACCACACTTCCTCCACAGACTGCCTCTTCCTGGCTGCGGCCACGGCTGATGGGCAGAGTGTGGGGGGCTATTTGATTTAGCAAAGGGAAGATACTCTGGGATGCTACACAGCCCAGATCCCAAACTGAAGCCACCAGGGTACTGCCTCCTGGTCTGAACCTTACATGCTCATCAACAAGTCCCTCTCCTCCCTTGGGGCTCAGACTGTCGCAGCTAAGTTGGAGTGTTCCCAGTCCAAGGACCCTGTCTTCCTACCACTGAGCTATATACCCCCAGCCCTTTTCTTTCTTTCTTCCTTCCTTCTTTCCTTTATTTAATTTTTAATACTTAAGAGGCTGAACCCAGGAGCATTCTACCTCTGAGCTGCACCCCCAGCCCTATTTTATTTTTATTTTGAAACAGGGTCTTGCTAGGTTGATGTGAATATGACTACCTGCTGCGACTGTCCTTGAACCTTCAATCTTCTTGTGTCAGCCTCCCAAGTACTGGGATTACAGGCATGCGCCACCATGCCCGGCTGAACCCCCAGCCCTTTTTCTTATTTTTCATTTTGAAACAATGTCTTGCTAAGTTGCTGAGGGTCTCGGCTAAGTTGCTGAGGCTGACTTCAAATCTGTGATCCTTCTGTCTCAGCCTCCTACTGGGATTATAGGCATGCATCACCACACCTGGCTTATATTTTCTTTTCTTTTTTGCAGTACTGGTGATTGAACCCAGCGTTATTCTACCTCCAAGCTACACCTCCAGCCCTATTTTTTATTCCTTATTTTGAAACAGGGTCTCGCTAAGTTGTGGAGTAGCTGAGGCTGGCCGCGAACCTGCGATCCTCCTCTCTCAGCCTCCCAAGTGCTGGCATTACAGGCTTGCACCACTGTGCCCAGCTGGCAAACAGCTGTCTTACTGTCCATAGCTGTGATGGGTGAATGAGTAGTTGATGCCCCAGAGGACACCCCCTGTCCCACAGATGGACACACTGTCCCTGCCTCAGCCATGGAACCACACCTCTGTGGCTGTTTGAATATGCTTCAGAGGAGCCGTTCTGCCTGCCCAGGCAAGCCACAACTGAGCAGAGCTAGAGCAGTTCCTGAGGCTAGAGGCAGTAGAAGTGCCCTTCACCCGCTGTGTCTCCTTCCTGCAGATACACAGCGTCTAGTCCAACTGTCGCTGCTCACACTCAGGAGCCCGGCAACCTTGGCCACATTTCCTCAGTTTTCCTGTCTGTAAAGTGGACTAATACTAGCAGTTCTCAGCCTCAAAGAACTGCTTCCAGGTGTTAAAACAGAACAAGTGTAATGCACCACCTCATAGCAGCACTGCCGTTCCTTTCCCTCGTGTGTGTGTGTGTGTGTGTGTGTGTGTGTGTGTGTGTGAGACTGGGGATTGACCATGGGCACATTCTACCTTCAAACTACACTCCCAGCCCTATTTAGTTTGTGTGTATGGTACTGGGGATTGAACCCAGGGGCATTCTATCTCCAAGCTACACCCCCAGTCCTATTTTATTTTTATTTTGAAACAAGGTCTCGCTAGGTTAATGAGAGTATCACTACTTTCTGAGCCTATCCTCAAACCTGTGATCCTCCTGTCTCAGCCTCCCAAGTACTGGGATTAGAGGCATGTGCCATGCCCAGCTCCTATTGTATTTTATTTTTTTTATTTTGAAACAGATCTCACTAAGTTGCTGAGGCTGGCCCGGAACCTGCAATCCTCCTGTCTCAGCCTCCCAAGCACTAGGATTAAAGACTTGTGCCACCACACCCAGCTGCCTCCCTTCTTTTGCTTCCTAATATCCCTTACCCGGTCACCCACAGGGGTCCCCAAGCCCTCTTCAGGGAAGATGGCCCCTTTCCCTTGGGCTAGCACTTACTGAGAAGCAGCGGTCCCCGCCCGCCCGGAGCTCAGCTCAGCCCGGGATTCTTCCTGCCCAGGTCTCAAGATTCTGCCCTGAGAAGACGGACTTGAAGGATTACGCCCTTCCCAATGCCAGCTGGTGTCCGGACATGCTGAGCCTGTACCAGGAATTTCTGGAGAAGACCAAGTCGGAGGGCTGGGTCAAACTGCCCTCCTTCCAGTCCAACAGGGACCACATCCGAGGGCTCAAGCTGCCGTCGGGGCTGGGAGTCGCCTCAGGTAAGGCGGGCCATGGGGGACCCACGGGCACACACGCACCCCGCGTCCACATCACAGGAGCCTGCGGGACACGCTGAGCCAGCTCAGGAGGAAAACTCACAGCGCCTTCCAGTGCCAGCCTGGGCGCTCCGCGGCGCCCTCTGCCGGCCGCCCGGGCAGTGCACGGCCTGGCTTCTGTGCTCAGCTGCTCCCTGGCCTCTGAAGGGAGCACTTCCCAGCAGGGCGTGTGCTCCGCCAGGGTCCCCACTGCAGACCCGCCAGCTCGGCTCCTCGCCCTGCCCTTCCTGACTTCTCCCGGTGGCTCTCTCCTGGCAGCCGGGCGCTGGCCCACTGCAGGCCCGGGCACTCCATCGGGCTCAGCGAGGCGGGATCTGATGGTCCCTGTGTTCTCCTCCTCGTCCCTGCAAGTACTTCCTGCCCGGCGATGGATGGGCGATGTAGCCGGCAGAGGATCGGTGGGCGAATGGCACAGACAAAGCAGAAACACTAACAATCATTGCTTTTTAAGAATTTGAGCCGGCGTGGTGGTGCACACCTGTAGTCCCAGTACTTGGGAGGCTGAGACAGGAGGATGGCAGGTTCGAGGCTGGCCTCAGCAACTTATCAACACCCTGTTTCAAAATGCCCCTGGGTTCAATCCCCAGCATACACACACACACAC
>PVJS01059190.1:0-11579 GCA_004027185.1 Glis glis | reverse complement strand
TCGATTTAAATTTTCTATGTCTTCTTGATTCAACTTAGGAAGGTTGTACATGTTTAGAAACTTGTCAATATCTTCTAGGTTTTCCATTTTGTTGGAGTATAGTTTTCAAAGTAGTTTCTGATTATCCTCTGGATTTCCATGCTGTCAGTGGTAATATCCCCTTTTTCATCTCTTATTTTAGTAATTTGGATTGATTCTCTCTTTCTTTTGGTTACGTTGTCTAGTGGTTTGTCTATCTTGTTTATTTTTTCAAGGAACCAGCCTTTGGTTTTGTTGATTTTTTGTATTTTTTTATTCTCTACTTCATTGATTTCTGCTCTGATTTTAATAATTTCCTGTCTTCTACTAGCTCTGGGGTTAGACTGTTCCTGTTTTTCAAGGGCTGTGAGTTGTGTCATTATGTTATTTATTTGGTGATTTTCTGTTCTTCTTATGTGGGCACTCAGTGCTATGAATTTTCCTCTCAATACTGCCTTCAGGGTGTCCCAGAGATTTTGATATGTTGTGTCTCTGCTTTCATTTGTTTCTAGGAATTTCTTAATTTCTCCCCTTATTTCTTCTCTGACCCATTCCTCATTCAGCAGTGTGGTATTCAGTCTCCATGTGTTTATGAGGTTTCTCTGGGTCTTCTTATAGTTGATTTCTAGTTTCATTCCATTATGGTCTGAAAAGACGCAGGGGATTATGTCACATTTTTCGAACTTGCTAGTACTCACTTTGTGGCCTAGAATATGGTCTATTTTAGAGAAAGTTCCATGAGCAGCTGAAAAAAATGTGAATTCAGCTGTAGTTGAGTGGAATATTCTGTATGTGTCTACTAGGTCCATTTGGTTTATGGTGTTCCTAGGTCTGAGGCATCTTTACTGACCTTTTGTCTTGAAGATCCATCTAGTGGTGTGAGAGGTGTGTTGAAGTCTCCCAATATTATCATATTGGGATCTATGTGTGATTTAATGACATGAAAGATTTCTCTTATGAAAGTGGCTGCGCCTATGTTTGAGGCATAAATGTTGGCTATTGTTATATCCTCTTGCTGGATTGTTCCTTTTACCAGTAAGAAATGACCTTCTTTGTCTCTTCTGTTAAGTTTAGGTTTGAAATCTGATTTGTCTGATATCATAATTGCTACTCCTGTTTGTTTTCGAGTTCCATTAGCATGGATTACGTTGCTCCACTCCTTCACCTTTAGTTTGTGTGCATCTTTACTTGTAAGGTGTGTTTCTTGCAGTCAGCATATAGATGGATTGTGATTTTTAATCCATTTGGCCACCTTTTTGGTCTTTTGATTAGGGAGTTGAGGCCATTTATATTCAGCGTGATTATTGAGAGATGGGTTTTCATTCCTAACATTTTGAGATTTAATTTCTGTTTGAGGTAGTGTTCGTTTTTTGCCTAGTTGTTTGTTTGATGGAAATCACTGTTTCTCTGGTTCTTGCCTTTCCTTATTTTTTCTTCTTTGTAATTAATCTCTTTGAGCATTTTCTCTAGTGCTGGTTTGGAAGACATAAAGTCTTTCAGCTTCTGTTTGTCATGGAAGGTTTTTATTTCTCCATCAAATTTGACAGATATCTTTGCTGGGTAGACAAATCTTGGCTGGAGATTTTCTTTCAGAGTTTGGAATATATCGCTCCAGTCCTTCCTGGCTTTCATGACTTGATTTGGAAGGTCGGGAGTGATTCTTATTGATTTGCCTCTGAATGTTAGTTGCTCTTTTGCTTTCGTTGCCTTTAAGATTCTCTCCTTGGCCTCTACATTGGTCGATTTGATTATGATGTGGTGTGGTGAGCCTCTTCTCTAATCTTGTCTATAGGGGGTTCTATATATTTCCTGTACCTGTGTATCGACCTCTCTTTCTATGTTTGGAATATTTTCTAATATTACTTCTCTGAATAGATTATTGATTCCTTTAGTTTCAGCTTCTAATCCCTCTTCTATGCCTATTATTCTTATGTTTGCTCTTTTAAGACTGGCTGAGATCTCTTCAATGTCCAATTCATGCTGTCGAATTGTTTTTTCTAATTTATATACTATGTGCTCATTTTTTGGAGAGGTCATCTTCTAAGAGTGAGATTCTGTTTTCCATATGGTCTAGTCTATTGTTGATGGTCTGTATTGATGCCTTCATTTCAATTATTTCATCCTTCACTTCCTTCAGAGCTTCTTTTTGATTCCTGCTTATTTGTTCCTTCATTTCTACCAGGCTTTCTCTGAATTCTTTTCGAAAATCCTGTATCATTTCCTCTACTGAAGTTCTGAATTGTCCTTCTGGCAATCTTTGCACTTCTGAGTTGGCGGTTTCTGTTGTTGTGGGATTGTGGGGGCTCATTGTTTCTTTCCTATTCTTCCTTTTCATGGTTTCAGGTTTCTTATGTTTATACATTTGTTGCTTTTGGTAGCTCTTCCTCTCTCACTCTGTAGGTATCCTATGTCAAATCCCTCTCCCTTTATATTTTCTTATCCTGGAGGTAGATACTTGCTACCAGGTGAGCCTTAAAGGTTAGTGGCCTTTACTGAGTGGTCATTCTCACTTGCTCAGTATAATGTCCATTTGCAGGCCCAGTTCTTGGTCTCCTTCACTGAAGGAGACCCTTCAGTGGGACCCTTGCCTGGTGCCTCTCACTACCTGTGCGTGGGACCAGTGCCGCTATTGCCCCTCTCTCTGCGTGCATGGGTCTCCGCGGTCTCCACTTGGGCTGTCCCTATGTCTCTCTCTGTCTACACCTATGGTAGGAGGCACCAGCAGGGGCCATGGGCTTGTGTCTCTCTTTGTCTACAGAAGTAGTGGTTGTTGCTTTGCCCTGATTCTGTGTAAACACGGAACTGCACGTTTTCCACAGAGAGGGCTGGTTTGGTCCAATTTTCTCCAGGTACCACAGCTGTATGTCCTGTGGCTATCCCCGGGGACTCTATAGGGGTGCTGCGACCCCTGGGTTGCAAGTCTGTCCCACCCAAATGTCACCAGGGATTGTCTGCTTATCCACGCATCTACCGCGTCCCACAGCAGACCCCACTCCCACCTCCGCCGGGGCAATCTGCACTGTTTCAGACCCCATGAGTCCCTGTGGCCACACTGAGTGTTCTCCCCCTACGGCTGCTCATTGACTCATGGTCTCATTGAGCACTGCTCTTAATCTCTAGGGTGGGGGGTAGGCTCAGCCACTACCACAGGTTCTGGTCAGGCCTCCGGTTCCTGGGGACTCTGCCGAGTGTGGATCGAACTGCTGCTCGCTTTTGTTGCTGATGCTCTGCAGTGCTGGTTTTAGAAGAACTCCCTTGCTTCTTTGTTGGTGGCCTGCAGAAGCCGCAACGCCAGTAGCCCTCGTCGCGGTTTGACCAAGATGGCGCCGCTGCCACTTCTGCCAACGCAGCAGTTGGGGTCTGTGTTGCGCGTAGAGGAGGCGCTGCTCGCCTTCACTGCTGCTATTCTGCAGCTGCTGGGTTCACAACAGGTCGCTGTCGTCTCTGTTGGTCTTTTGTGGAAGCCGCAATGCTTGTAACCGCTGGTGTAGTCCTGCCGAGATGGCGCCGCTGCAGCCACTGTAGCTGCCGCCATTTGGTCTCTTGAGTGTGGAGGAGCTGCTGCTTGCTTTCGTCTCTGCTGATCTGCAGCTGCTGAACTTCCAACAAGTGTCTGGCTTCTCTGCAGGCGGCGTGTGGAAGCCGCAATGAAGGTAGCAGCCTGCACAGTCCAGCCAAACATTTTTGACTTTGTCATAGGCCAGATGATAAAAATGGCTCAAAGAATGGCCATTGAAAGCAATAACTTTGTGGTTATCATGGACAGATTTTTTTCTTTTTTATTATTTCTTCCTGTTTTTAAAAAGGACAGTTTGAAGTACAATAATATCATTGAAAGGAAGAGGGGGTTTTATTGAAAAGCTGGAGGAGGAATAAGAAAAGAAATGTTTTCTCCCCTCCCCAGAATGTACAACACTGCCTCAGGACTATAAATGCTGGAAAGCCACATTTATGTGGGAAGTTTTGGATAGCCTTTTTCAGGCTGTGTAAGAAATGCTGTCCTCTTAACCAGATATTTTTCAGCTCATCTGACATTTATTACTTAGTTTGACATTATTTCAAATACCCAGAAGGAAAGATGAATGTGGGATCCAATTCACAAACAACTCTTCAAAGACTGAAAAGACATTATCACCTTTTTCTAAACAAGTTTGGTGTTGATTTTCTCTTCTTTCAACTCTGTCTATGGTTATTGAGCCCATCCTGGTCCCAGTAGAGTGATTTATTTTGAGTTTCATTAAGAAAGAGAACGGCGATTAATAATAAAATCTCTAATGTCTGATGGCTTATTATGTCAGATCTGCCAAAGAGGAAACTTGAAACATGGAGAAACTCAGAAAGGAGGGAAGGGGATGGGAATAGGTTGGGATTTGAGGGAGGGCTAAATGAGCAATGTGTGCATGTATGCTTCTGATACCCTGACACTTATCAAAATGTATAACTACAATGCACCAATAAATGTAAAAAAAAGAAAGAAAAAGAAAAAAAAATGCAGTGTTTGACTACATGAAGCACATTGTTTATAACTTGAGTTCATGGTTCCCAGTGGTTGGATTCTGATATTCTGCTGTACTTTTTCCTCTGCGTGTGTTTGCTTATTTATTCACTAAGTGTGTATTTATAAATGTCTAAGATTTATTAGGTAAGTGGAGATAAAGCATTCTACCTCAAGAAGCTGATGTTGTAAGCGGACATATAGACAAGAAAATAAGCCATTTTTATACAGTAACATAAGAGTTTTAATGGCATATATATGTGTGTGTATCTATAATATATATTTATATACATATACATATGAAAACACATAGAACATTTAACTCATTCTCAGTGGAAGTTTTAGGAATAACATAATATTTGAGCTGAATCAGAAAGTTCAGAATGGAGAGAACACTCTAGGCAGAAGAAACTATATATGTATTAGCATGAACATGAAAGAGAACATGCTGCATACAGGGAACTAACAATATATTACATGATCAAGGGATAGGGTATGTGTTGAGAGGATGGCTGGAAATGAATTCAGAGAGGTAGATGGGTCAGCAACATCATAGGTACCATTCTTGGGAGTTTGGAATAAAGTCACAGATCCACCTAGGAGGGAGAAAACTTTGTATTTCATTTCCAATAGTATTCATTTGTAGGTCTGCTGTGATGCACACACTTTTTTTTACCTAGTTTCCCCTATAGATATTGCCTTTTACATGGAAGCTACTTTTAAATCTTCATTGACTTTGAATTTCCTGGCAGGCCAGTTGGCTAAATGATGGCTCCAAAGTAGAGCAATATTAATAGGATTAATGAGTCTGAACTGAGAAATATCCTTTATGTCATTAGTGCTGAACCCCAAGAAACAATCTGCTATATTGCAGTTTGTTATAGGACAGAATTGTGTTAGTGAGGTACTGATCATATCAGGCTAGGCAGCATGAGTGAATGGACTTATTGGTGAGGCAATTCTATACCCTGGGTTTAGATCTTAGTTTTTTCAGAATGGAAATGCAGTTTGATCAATTTGCCCATGCTAATCAAAATCAGACAACTCTGATTTTTCCAGAGGTCCATTTTCTCGATTTATAAGAATTGTATCCAGCAGTATAGCTGGTGGCAGTCTTTTGCACAGAGCACACCCTCCTGGTTGGAAATTCACTATGTAGTTCAAAAATATATCCTATTATTGCTTTGTATGCATAGTTAGAACAAAGGAATTTGATGTTCTTGGGGAATATTTCCATCAAGCCACAGTGGAATGAAAGATTGTCCTTCTTCACTCCAGAAATATTCCTCTCTAGAGAATTGGTATTTGTTTTTAGACTCAGAGCACTGATTCTCCTGGAAAGAGCACATTGACACATTCTCACACTTTGGCTCTCCCTGGAATCCATGCAAAACACTCTCCCACCCTAACTTGTTATGACATTACTTGTCATAGTCTAGCTTATATTAATCATAGTTTAGTCTGGATGGAAATTGAGTTGACATTGGAAACTCATCAGCAGTACATTTACAAACCATCTCTTAGGGTGGAAAGATTTTTTGTAGGTCACATGCTTTATGCATTACTTTGTTTCAATTTCAGAAAGTAACACTTTCTAGTTTGATAGCCATTTTTGGTGAATAGTCTTCATACCAAGCCTGTTGCAACCTTAGATCCTGTGCACTAACAGCTAACAAATAACCTTGGATTTTTAAGAAGGAAGTGATCATGAAGAGTTCAATAATCTGTGAATCTTTTATAAAGCACTTGAACTCTTTTTGATGAATTAAATTACACTCAGAACACATAAAAATATTGAAGCAGGGCTCCAGGGGAATGCTGTTCCATTTTCATCTACTCATTTTATAGATGGGGAAACCAATGGTACTAAAGGAGGAGTGATTTATCCAGGATAGCACAGCTGGTTAGTGGAAGATCCAGGACTAGAAGCTAGATCTCTTGACTCCTAATAAAGTGCTATTTTTATTCCATCACTTCCTATTAGTAAAACGTGTACAAAACATGGAAAAGCAAACTGAAACCATCTCTGCATGGCTTTCATTGACAATTTTGTCTACAAAATCCCCATTAAAATATTCCAAAATTATTTTGGTAGAAAAAAAATAGAGCAATGGAAAGGATCATTTTTTGCTGTTGGAAATTTCCACCAGTAGCCAGGCATGGTGCTTCATGCTTGTAATCCCAGTGTTTGAGAGGCTGAGGAAGAGGATTGCAGGTTCAAGGCCAGCCTCAGCAACTTAGCAAGGCCCTCAGCAACTTAGTGAGACGCTGTTTCTAAACAAAAAATAGAATAGGGCTGGAAGTGTAGCTCAGAGGCAGAACAACCATAGGTTTAATCCCTGGTACCACAAAATTTAAAAAAATTCCACCAGCGCATTCCAATATGCTTTCTGATCATTTGTGTTATTCAAATAGCCAGCACCTGTGCCATTTACTTGCAATCATACATATCCTTTTCAAAATACATATTAAATATTATTAGCATAGGTATAGGGTATTTATAGAATATTATCAATATAAGTATCAAATACCTTTGTCATAAATCCTGGGAATATAATAAGGTATAAATGTAACTGTTTTGCGGGGAACGGCTGACATCTGTTGGGAGTATTGGCACAGAAGGTATTCACTGTTGCATGGGAACAGTTTGAGCTGGTTGGCTTTGGGGGCCTTTCTACTTCTGAGAGATTTTATTCTTCCTTAGGTTCTGTATCCTGAGCTGGCCCTTGCTATCTATATTAGGGTTCACTGTAGAAGATAAGTAGCAGGTTAAGAGGAAGTTTCAAGTTCCCCTTGAACAATTGTTATGTTACTTCAGCTGGCTGGTAGGTCAAGAAGGGAGCTATTACATGAGGGAGAACACTGGGGTACATGGTTTGGGTGAATGGCAGGGACTAGTTCCAGTTTGGGGTCCAATTTCAGCCCTTGAAAAATGAGAGGAAAGGAAGTTTTTTCCTAGGTCCCCAGTAATTCTGACATCATATAATTATTTGGTTCTTTAATTTAGTGCAATAATATTGAGCACTCAGTGGTCATTCAAAGCATACAGAAGACCTAGCATTTCAGCCATGGCATCACATGTGCTGCTATTTCTAGTTCTTGTTTTTCATCCAAGCCATGCACCTTTCCTCTAGCCCCCACCCTTGTAAAGATGGCTACTTTTGTGTTTTCCATTGCATCTATAGCTCCTGGGTTTTCATTCATTTGTTAGACTCTGACTGCTAACAGAAACTCAGGTATCATATTAAACATGGGTCCATAGAAGTCCATGTCCTGGAATGGAAGAATGAAACAAGTAACTAGGCAGTGGCGATGCATCATGCTAAATGTTCTGGGAGTGGTGTGAATGTGGGGCTTTTGGGGACAGAGAAGAGTATCTAGGCATGTTTCCCCAAGTGGATGAAGGAAACTGATCAGAGTTTTAGAAGGAGATGAAGTATGAGATAAATTGAGAAGGCTGAGAAGGTAAAAGCTAAATGAGGTGAGGGAGGCAGGGTACAGACAGACAGTACAGCTCAAAGATTTGATGTTAATGTTGGATGCGGTGGTGCAGGTCTATAATCCCAGTACTTGGGAGGCTGAGACAGGAGGATCATAGATTCAAGGCCAACCTCAGCAACCTAGTAATACCCTCTTTCAAAATAAAAAGTAAATGAGGACTGGGGGTATATCTCTGAGATAGAATGCTCTTAGTTTCAATTCCCAGCACCCCCCCAAAAAACGATTTCCTGTAAGAGATGCATTCTGTGTACAGTGGCCTGAAAGTGACTGCTTTAGGTATCATTTCTATAAGTAGTCAGCACTTGGGAGTACCTATCTCCAGGATTTATCTTGGGTAAGATAGAAAAGAAGTACAGAAAATTTGTAACTCATGCATGGTTTATGTTCCAAATTATATTTGTGAGTCAGCTGCTTGGAATGTGGAACGCATTTTTCCCACAGAAAACAATGGTATCCATGGTAATTAGGTTACCATGACAGTCCATAGAAGCCTATGTAACCAATAATTTGAAGGATCATACTGTATTAAGAGAACCATAGATGCTAATGAACTGGTGAAGCTGTGCTTCTGTGGCAAAGTCTACTCCTTGTTTCAACTATGGGATCCAGAAACATTTTCTTTCCCACTGAAGCTTCAATAGTGTTTGAAGAAACCCTTACTTTGCCACCTTTCAAGGTGTCAAGCCAGTGGGCTTAGGAAATTTCTTGGCTTTAAGTTATTACCAGTATCTCATAGAAATGGAGAGAAGATATAGCAGAGAGAGGGATGCAGACTGGTACTGCAGCAGAGAGCAAAATACAGGCATGAAAGTGAGGAATAGGTTCCCCAGGGAACAGGAATGAAAATGTAGCTGGGCCTGCCCTGGAGCAACCCAGCACTGAGGACACGGGCAGGTGAGCCACAGCCCTCCTGGAGGACATGGTGGGGGGTGATGGAGAAAACCTCAGATGAGTAAAGAAGGTGACATAACTGAGGAAATTGGGAGAGGAGAAGAGTGAAATGCCCTAATGCACAGGATGTACATACACAAATATAGCTAAGTTAATTACTATGCTGAGCATGAGAAGGAGGGAGGGGAGAGGGAATGGGGTGGGAATTGGGGGAGGGCTAAGTGACCGATGTGTGCATGTATACTTCTAACATCCTGAAGCCCATCAAGATGTATGATTACAATGCACCAATAAATAAATTAAAAAAGAAATAGAATACAAAAAAAGAAAGTGTAGCTGGGAACTCACATCCTTGCCCAGGATGGGAATGGGGAGTGAATGAAACAATTAACAGCTATGAATTTTACTGAGTTCTAGCATGCTGTACACATATCTTTTTTAATCCTTAAGACAAATGACATATTACTCCACTTTTCTTTTTTAAATTTTTATACTTTTATTGGTGCATTCTAGTCTCACATAATAATGTAGTTCACAGTAATAGTGACATACATACACACAGCACTTGGTGAGCTTACCCCAAGCTCACTCCCCACTCCCCCCTTCCCCATATAAGATATTGAGATTTGCATTAGTATTCTCACATATGTACATGTCAGTGGAAGTGTTTCCTTCATTCATTCTCCCTCTCCCCCCACCCTCCCCATGATAATCCCCCTCACTCCACTAGAGTTTCTCCTCCATTATCTAAAGTCCTTCTGGTATCCCAATTACTCCCTAGCTTCCACATATGAGAGAAAACCTAATGACCCTTCATGTTCTGTGGCTGGCTAATATCATTTAATATAATGTCCTCCAGGTCCATCCATTTTCCTGCAAATGTCACAATTTTGTTCTTTATCGCTGAGTAGAATTCCATTGTGTATATATGCCATAATTTTGTAATCCACTCATCTGTTGATGCACATCTAGATTGGTTCCATAATTTGACTATTGTGAGTTGTGCTGCTATAAACATAGATATGCATGTATCACTATAATATCCTGATTTCAGTCTCTTTGGAAAGATACCCAGTGATGGTATAGCTGGATCATATTATGGATCCATTGCCAGTTTTCTGAGGAATCTCCACACTGATCTCCATAGCAGTTGCACTAATTTGCAGTCCCACCAACAGTGTAGAAGAGTTCCTATTTCCCCCACATCCTAGCCAGCATCTATCGTTGTTTGACTTCTTGATGATTGCCATTCTAATTAGGGTTAGATGGAATCTCAATGTAGTTTTGATTTGCATCTCCCTGATTGATAATAATGGGAAAACTTGTTATCCATTTGTCACCCTCCACAAGAGTCAACTCAAGATGGATCAAAGACCTGGAAATTAGACCAGAGACTTTGAAATTACTAGAGAAGGGCATAGATCCAACAGTCCAACATATAGGCACAGGCAGAAACTTACTCAGTAAGACCCCCAAAGCTCAGGAAATTAAAACAAAAATTAATAAATGAAATGGCATTAAACTAAAAAGTTTCTGCTCATCAAAGAAACCATCAAGAGTCTAAAGATAGAGTCTACAGAATGGGAGAAGAACTTTGCCAACTATTCCTCTGATAGAGGAAAAATATCTAGAATATACAAATACTTAAAAGACTTAACAATAAAAATAATCCAATCAAGAAATAGACAATCAAACTAAATAGACACTTAACAAAAGAAGAAATACAAATGGCCAATAAGTACATAAAAATATTACTGTTTTCAAGGAAAGAAACTCAGGTGAAAAGAAGAGACTTGCCCAGGGCCACGCAACTTCTAAGTGGCAGATATAGGATTCATATTCACAATTCCTACAATGTACATGTTTATTATTAAGAAATATTTTTGATCTGGGATGTCTTCTCATTTTATTGCTAAGACAATTAAGGCAAAAGTAAGAGTGAGTCTTTCAGGAGACCACCCCTATATAGAGATAGGACCACTGAATCTGAAACCATGGTATTCTGACCCTTAGCCCAGTATGGTTCATTGCATGGAGTACCTACTGTGAGCAAGATTATACCTTGGGCACCATGGGTAATACATATCTCTCCAGGCTATGAGCTTACTGTTTAACATTTTGGGATTTAAATGTCTCATCCAAGTAGACTAAGGCAACATATGACAGGTGCTTAGAATAGAGGCATAAACTCGGTATATTTGGAAGAAGTTGGAGATTGTAATTCTGATTCAAGGGATCTAAGAAGGCTGGTAGAGGATATAGTAGTGGTATCCGAAGTTGGGCCTTGAAGGATTGATAGTAAGTGATATATACAAACTAAATGGAGTTGGACAAGCAGATAAGAGGGTATTGTCAAAGTACAAGTAGAGGCAGCGTTCCCCATACATAGGAGGGACATTTCTTTCTCTTACCTGGGAAGATAAACCATAAGGTTAGGGGCTGGGATAGATAAACTGGGAAAGGGAAGCTCTAAGATTGGTTTCTAAGGGAAAGAAAGCGGATTACTTTCTTAAAATATATAGCCGGGCGTGGTGGTGCACGCTTGTAATCCCAGTACTTTGGGAGGTGGAGACCGGAGGATCCGGGTTCGCGGCCAGCCTCAGCTCTCTCACTCTCTGTCTCCCTGTCTCTCTCTCTCTCTCTCTCTCTCTCTCTCTCTCTCTCTCTCTCTCTC
>PVJS01059189.1:0-11579 GCA_004027185.1 Glis glis | reverse complement strand
TAAGTTGCAAGGGCTGGCCTCAAACCTGTAATCCTTCTGTTTCAGCCTTTCAAATACTGGGATGACAGGCATGGACCACCACACACAGCTCTTTTTTTTGTGGAGGAGGGAGGTGTGAGTCTCTAACAGCTTGGTGGATTTCCTTCTGGGCCTTCTGGAGTGCCTGTAATGACTTGAGAAGGGGATGATTAGTTATTTCGGCCTCCTGCAAACTCCTCAGTTTGGGAAGTATCAGACATGGCCTAAAGAAAAATGATCTCATATGGTGTAAACCCTTCTCGATATGTTGTACATCTTGCCCTTAATAAGGCAAAAGGGAGGAGGCTGAAACAACCTTTCCCTGTTTTAGAAACCAATTTGGTCAGGGTTTCCTTTCACGTTCTATTCATTCTTTTTACTTGTCCTGAGCTCCGAGGTCTATATGTACAATGTAACTTCCAATTAACATTTAAACCTTTTGCAAAAATTTGGGAGATTTTGGCAATAAAGGCTGGACCATTGTCCAACCCCAAAGTTAGGGGAAACCCATACCTGGGGACTACCTCCTGCATCAACTTTTTGGCTACTATTGAAACAGTCTCAGTCCAGGTAGGGAATGCTTCTACAAATCCAGAAAAAGTGTCTACAGATACTAATAAATACTTACAGCCTAGGATTGTCGGCCTGGTTTCAGTAAAGCCCAGTTCTCAATGTTTTCCTGGAGTGCTCCCATGGGTTCAAACTTCCTCTGGGGGCATCTTGCCCCCTCTAGGGTTTGTCTGTGTACACACTTGGCATCTGGATACAAGATCCTTTACAATTTGTTCTAGGTGAAAAATGTAATATCTAGGCCTCAGAAGTTCACTGAGCTTTGTTGCCCCCTGGTGGGTGCTCTGGTACAGCTGAGTCAATACTTGCCTCCCCAGGGCCACAGGGACAATAGATCTTCCGTCTGATAATACCCACCAACCTGTATTTTCCTGCTTTGCACTTTCTTTTCTAGCCCATGCCTCTTCCTCCCTGGTGTATATAGGACTTTGGGGCAATTCTGGCTCAGGGATCATGACCAACATGGTGGGATGCCCCACTGGTTCTAGGGCCGCTTCTCATGCTGCTTTATCAGCAGCCCTGTCACCCCTGGCTTCCGGGGAGTCCCCTTTCTGATGCCCTTTGATATGTACAATGGCAACCTTTTTTAGGAACCAGACGGCTCCCCCCCAATAATGCCAAAATTTCTTCTTTGTTTTTTATCTCCTTTACAGCATATGTAAGGGATCCCCTCTCCTTGTACAAGGCCCCATGCACATGGGTGGTGTATATTGTGACAGCTTTCTCCTTTCCCCAGCGCAGTGCCTGGGTTAGGGCTCTGAGCTTGGCCTTCTGGGCTGATGTTCCCCTGCTGAGAGATTGAGCCCAAATAGTTCCTTTTTTAGTGAACACTGCTGCCCCTGCGTACCTGGTACCATCCTGGACAAAACTGCTCCCATCAGTGTGGAGTACTTCATCTGCTTCTAGCAGTGGAACAGCAGTCAGGTCAGGGCAAGTGGACTGAACTACATCAGTTACGTCAATACAGTCATGCAAGGGTTCTTCTGGGTTGTCGTGTGGCAACAGGCTCGCTGGGTTGAGGGTTGACGTTTGACAGAACTGCACCCAGGGCTGATTCAGAAGGAGTGCCTGGTAGTGTGTTACACGGGCATTTGACATCCATCTCTCTGGTGCTCTTTTTAGGAGGGCTTCTAATGCATGTGGAGTACTTAGGAACAATTCCTGCCCCAGCGTCAGTTTATCTGCCTCCTTTACCAGCACTGCAGTAGCAGCCACAGCCCGTACACAGGCTGGCCAACCTCCAGCAACACAGTCCAGTTTGTTAGACAAATATGCCACCAGCCTCTTCCAGGGGCCCAAACTCTGCACTAGGACTCCTTTGGCTATTCCCTGGGCTTCACTGACAAACAAATGAAATGGCTTTGTGACATCAGGGAGAGTCAAGGCAAGGGCTGATACCAGTGCCTTTTTCAGAGTCCCAAAAGCCTCCTGTTCTGCTTCACACCATTTGAGGGGCCCATTTCCCTTAAGGCTGGCATACAGTGGCTTTTCAATATCAGCAAAACCTAGAATCCATAAACAGCAATATCCCACTGCTCCCAAGAACTTTCATACTTGCCTCTTATTTTCTGGAATGGGTATTTGGGGAATTGCAGCTATGCAGCTCTGGGACAGCATCGTTTTCCCACCTTCCCAGCGCTCCTCCTCTGTTTCTGAAGCTATGAGAAGATCATCTATATACTGCAGTAAAGTGCTCCTGGGGTAGCTTTGTCTAAATTGCAGGAGGTCTGCACTTAGTGAATTATCAAACAGAGTTGGGGAATTTTTGAATACTTGGGGAAGTCCAGTCCATGTTAATTGTCCTGTAAAACTTCCTTCTGGGTAAATCCATTCAAAAGTAAAAACGGGTTGCCTAACAGGGGCCAAAGGCAAAGAAAAAACACATCCTTCAAGTCCAAAAGAGTACAGAACTGTGTCTCCTGGGGTACCAGACTCAGAAGGGTGTAAGGGTTAGGAACAGTGGGGTGGATGGTTTCTACCCATTTGTGGACCTCTCGGAGGTCCTGGACAGGTCAATACTCGGGTTCCAGGTTTTAAATCTGGGAGCAGTGGCGTCTTCCAGGGGGAATGACAAGGTATGAGAATCCCGGCCTCTCTGAGTGTATTTATTTATATATTTATTTCACATTGGGGATGGAGCTTACAGGCATTCTACCTCCGAGCTACACCCCAGCCCTATTTTTTTTCTTCATTTTGAAACAGGGTCTCACTAACTTGCAGAGGGCCTAACTAGCTGAGGCTGGCCACGAACCCGGATCCTCCAGTCTCAGCCTCCCAAGTACTGGGATTACAAGCGTGTGCCACCATGCCCAGCTTCAAGAAACCTTTTGGACTGGTTACCTCCCAATGGATGCCAATCCAATAGGCTACAGGCAAGACTGCTTCTTACCACTGGCTTACTACTCAAACAGTGGACCTAGGAAAAGGTACTGTGACTCACTCATTTCTTGTTATACTGGACTGTTCCTATCCTTTGCTGGGTTGTGATCTTCTTCAGAAGCTACAAGCAATTATTTCCTTTGAGGAAACTGAGACTAAGTTGTCCCTATCTCCCGAGAGGGCTCCACCTTCAATCCTGGTGATTTGCCCCTTGTCATAAGAATATCTTCTACATCCCGATGTGGAAACCAGGGAGAGGCCTTTTCCTCCAGAATACCTGGAACAGTTACAAAAATTGTTTCCTCAAGTGTGGGCAGAAACTAACTGTCCTTGACTAGTAGCTCGGAGGTAGAATGCTCCTGGGTTCCATCCCCAGTACCACAAAAAAAAAAAGGTTTCTTGAGGACTGAATAACTTCCTCCTGTATCTATTAAGAAATCAACAGGAGTGCCCCCAACTTTCATTGTTAACATGGGCTCTTCGGGGCTCAATGAAATAGAGCCCTGGCCCCGTAACTTTTCCAATAAGTGAAGGATTGGGCACTTTTCAATTTGCCCTTCCTTCTCTGTTTAGTTTCTTTTTTTCTTCCTTGTCAATTTCCCTGATATATGCTATCACCACCTTAGTCAGTTTCTTACTCTGTTTATCCTCTAAGGTGTCCCTGTTATTAAACACTTTCTGCTAAGACCTATTCATTCCTTCAAAACACTCTAATTTTTGTAGTTTTCTCCTAATATCCTAGGTCGATTGAGTAACAAAAGCTATATTAATAGCTCGCTGATTCTCTGCAGTGTCTAGATCTATTGGGGTAAAAACCAGATATGCTTCTCTCAGACGTTCCAAGAATCAAGCAGGAGATTCTTATATTCCCTGCATAACCTCACTCACCTTAGACAGATTAGTAGGCCATCTAGCAGCTGCCCTCATCCCTCCTAACAATAACTGGTGAAAGTTGTTCAAGCTCTCCCTTCCCTCAGTGGTATTTGGGTCCCTGGTAGGGCATTTGACAGGAAAAAGATGGTCCACATGGCCCTCATCAAGAGGAGCATTCCCCCCACCCAGTCCCAGAGCATCGAGCTTTTTACTTTCGATTTTAATTCGATATTGCTTTTCCACTGTGAAAAGAGTACTCAATACTTGTTGACAATCATCCCATATGGACTGATGCGTAAAAAAGACAGTTTATAAAAGGCTAATAAGGGCCTGGGGCTTCTCAGAGAAAGAAGGATTCTGGGTCTTCCAATTATATAGATCACTGGTGGAAAAAGGAACATAAACCATGAATGGGCAGTCCGACCACTCAGTCCCGGTTGGAGGCGCCTCCCTAAGGGGGAAAAGAGGGGCTGACACTGCTTCACTTAGGGCCTGTCTGGCTTCCCATAACTAGGGCTAAGATCTGGACACACTTCATTACAGTCTCCCATTAGAATATACCTTAGGACCATAAGCATTCACAGCTACCTGCTACATTTAACAAATTTTAATTTAAAATGCTCAAGATTTAAATAAAGAGAGATTACTTTCCTTAATTCATTTTGTGGTATAATACCAAAGATTGATACATTTCATTTAATGTAAAATGTCAATATTCATACAGCAAACATTTTAAATACCATTATGAAAACACTGCCAAATAAACTGACTTAACAAAAGAAAAGGTAATGTTGATGGGTTTATTCCCATGAAATCCAAAAATAAATTTTAACAAAATCTAGCATTGATACAGTAGTCATTCATAGTTTGGTGAATTTTAATACATATACTTTTAGTTTTTTTAATTTTTTTTTTTGTGGTACTGGGGATAGAACCCAGGGGTATTCTACCTCCAAGCTACACTCCCAACCATATTTTTTAGTCTTTATTTTGAAACTGGGTCTAAGTAAGTCATGGAGGGCCTCACTAAGTACCTCAGGCTAGACGCAAACCCAGATCCTCCGGTCTGAGCTTCCCAAGTACAGGGATTACAAGCGTGTGCCACCACGCCCAGCTTACTTTTTAAATTTTAATATTGTTTCTACTACTATTAACACTGTAAGAAAAATAAGCCAGTACTTGGAAGGCTGGGAAAGGTTTGAAGCTAGCCTCAGCAACTTAGTGAGACACAATGTGATACCATGCCCTAAAAGTAATTTTTTAGCCTTGTTTTCTACCCTAAAATTAAACTCCCTGCCCTTACTGCCCCAGGGAAAAAAAAGGGGGGCTTGGATGTAGAATGTCCCTGGGTCAAATCCCCAGAAACACACACACACACACACACACACAAATAAAAAATAAAAACAATAAATCATTAAAACACGCACACCTCTTTAGCTCTGGGCCACAGATGGAAGATTTTTCCTCACACTTCGCCATGTTTTTCTCACCTTTTCCACACCTGTATCCGCTTTACTCAAGAAGCTGGTGAGGCGTGTCCCCAAGCTGGTCCTGAGGAAAATGGAGCCCCAGCCTTCTGTGGACAGGTCCCACTAGCATCATGAAGCTAACATCTCTGGGCTGGGCCTGAAAAAAAAGCTCCGGTCCTGAAGAAAACTCCAATGCTAACCAGGAAGAGCTGGTTCTGGCCATAAGAAAGAAGTTCCGGTGCTACAAAGGAGGATCAGGTCCAGGGAAAGAGGTTCCTGTGTTAAGGAACATTTTCCAGGCAAGAGAAGGAAGTTCCCATGCTAAAAAAGAAGTTCCACTTCAGAAAAAGAAGTTCCAATGATAATAGGAAGCTCCAGTTCAGAGAAAAAAGTTTCCGTATTACACAGGAAACTCCACTTCAGAGAAAGAACTTCTGGTGCTATGAAGGAAGCTCTGGGTTAGAGAAAACACTTCCAGCCAGGCGTGGTGGTGCACGCCTGTAATCCCAGTACTTGGGAAGCAGAGACAGGAAGGTCACAGGTTTGAGGATAGTCTATGTAACATAGACTCTCAGCAACCTAGTGAGACTGTTTCTAAGTAATAATAATACTAGCAACAATCATAATAGTAATAACAATAATAAAAATTATCATAATAAAAATAACCATAGTAGTAGTAGTAGTAATATAGGGCTGGCTATATGGCTCGGAAGAAGAATGCCCATGAGTTTAATCCTTAATCCCTAGTACAAAATAAAAATTGGCACTATGTAGATATTAAAGGCATATTCTGGACATTACATTTGTCTGAAAAATCACTGTGCAGCCAGTTGTGGTAGTGCACACTTGTAATCCCAGTACTTGGGAGGATGAAACTGGAGGATCGTAGGTTCGCCGCCAGCCGCAGCTACTTAGTGAGGTCCATTGCAACCTAGTGAGACCCTGTTTCAAAATAAAGAATAAAGAATTGGGCTGGGGTTGTACCCCAGAGGTGTAATGGCCCTGGGTTCAATCCCCAGTACTGCCAAAAATAAAAAATCACTGTGCAACTACATGTGCTAGAGGGTTCTGTGTACATATTACAATGCTGGATGCATGTCTTCAATCTCCAGTGACAATCTCCATTGCTCAATGAATTTCACACTTGTTCCCCTCCTCTGCTGTGTTTTCTAAGGCCTCCCTCCCTGTGCTGAGAATGTGGATGCAAATTTTTCACTCACCCTCACACAACAGATGGATGCTCCTTGTTGATTCTTCAGGAATGAAGCTCGGTGCTCAACGGACTCTGTGCTGCCACCCTCGAGGCCTTGCACAGGTGAGGAAGACAGTGCCAGCCCTCTGGTAGATTCCACAGGTCTGGACAAGTGGTGCGGCGCCCTCTTGTGGCAGTTGGAGCTCAGTGCAGGATGCTACAACTTCTCAGCGCACAAGGGCCCCCTCCTGGCTCTCCTGTGAATGAATGAAAGTCAGTACTGCATGCAGACTAAAGAAACATATGAGAATTCTGGAAAGTCAAAATTAAGTGAAAACCACTGCTATTGTTTTCCCAACATTGTGACAGAACAGATACTCAGAAACCATATCAAAATAAGTTAAAAGTCATGTTTCAAAAAATATTGCACATAATCTGTTACCACAATGACTTGAGGCTACATACTCATGCTTTGTAAGTGCTAATAGTGACAACAGGCTCTCATACTCAGGCAGAACAATACAATCCTTTTCTCTGTCTCTAAAGTTGTCAGCTGAGAGGTGCAGCAAAGGTTGACCTTGGTCAGGTAAAAGTTAGCTGTTAGCCCAGCTAAACATGAAATGCTACAAGCAGACACATGCAATTTGAAAAGAAATATAGACATTGGCAACAGCTTAGACTAACATGAAAAAATGAAAAAGCAAGGTATATAACCCCAGTATTAATTACTATTAACACAAGTTAGCGTTAGCCCTACAATCTCCATACTTTAAAAAACTATATTCCTGTTTAATTCTTTTTGCTTTTTTTTTTTTTGCAGTACCAGGGGTTGAACCCAGGGGCATTCTATCTCTGAGCTCCACCCCCAGACCTATTTTTTATTCTTTATTTTGAGACAGGATTTGATCTCACTAAGGAGCAGAGGGCCTCACTCAGTAAGTAGCTGAGGCTGACCACAAACTGATATCCTCCTGTCTCTGCCTCCCAAGTACTGGGATGACAAGCACACACAACCACACCCAGCTTTCTTTTCCTTATTATAAAACAAGGTTTGGACATAATAAGTACCTTCTAGCTAATAGAGATGAGGACATCCTGAGAACTCACTGAGGACATACGTGGGCAATACACACTTTTAACCTTTTTGGGGGGAGGTATCAGGGATTGAACCCAGGGGCATTGAACCTCCAGGCTACACCACCAGCCCTATTTTTCAGTCATTGTTTGGAAACAGGGACTCACTAAGTTGCACAGGGCCTAAGTAGCCAAGGCTGGCCGTGAAGCCAGATCATCCAGTCTCAGCCTCCCAAGTAGTGGGATTACAAGCATGTTCCACCTCGCCCAGCCACGCTTTTAAACTGTAATGAAAATAAAACAAAGAACAAAGTGGTTCCAGTGTTTTGAAGACTATGAAAGGTTTGAAGGTAGCCTCAAAAAGTTAGCGAGACCCAGTTTGAAAATAAAAACAAAGAAAATGGGGCTTGGGCATAGAAAGTCCCTGGCCCAAATCCCAAAACACCACACACACACACACACACACACACACACAGTAAAAATAACCATGAAAACACACAAAACTCCCTGTTCGACTCTGGGCCACAAATGAAAGACTTTACCCTCATACGTCCCCATGTTCTCCTCACCTTTTCAACACCTGCATCAGCTTTACTCAAGAAGCTGCTGAGATGTGCCCCCCAACTGGTCTTCAGGAAAGTAGAGCTCCAGCATGCTGTGTACAGGTCCCCCACAGCATCGTAAAGCTAAAATCTCTGGCCTGGAACTGAGGAAAAAGCTCCGGTCCTGAAGAAGGCTGGAATACTAACTAGGAACAGCTGGTCTTGAGAAGGAAGTTCCAGCCAAGAGAAAGAAGTTCCTGAGCAACATAGAAAGTTCCTGGCAAGACAAAGTGGTTCTGGCACCACAACGTTCCGTGTGAGAGAGAGGACTTCCTGTGCAATGCTGCAATTTCCAAGTAAGACACTTCCTGTGCAACGCAGAAAGTTCCGGGCGAGATAAAGTGGTTCTGGAGCCACAACATTCCACGTGAGAGAGAGGACTTCCTGTGCAACACAGAAAATTCCGGGCGAGATACAGTGGTTCTGGTGCCACAACATTCTGGGTGAGAGAGAGGACTTCCTGTGCAACACTGAAAGTTCCAGGTAAGAGACCTCCTGTGCAACGCAGATAGTTCCGGCCGAAATAAAGTGGTTCTGGCACTACAACGTTCCAGGTGAGAAAGAGAGGACTTCCTGTGCAACACTGAAAGTTCCAGGTAAGACACTTCCTGTGCAATGCAGAAAGTTCCGGGTGAGATATAGGGGTTCTGGCACCACAACGTTCCAGGTGAGAGAGTGGACTTCCTGTGCAACACAGAAAGTTCCGGATAAGACACTTCCTGTGCAATGCAGAAAGTTCTGGGCGAGATAAAGTGGCTCTGTCACCACAACATTCCGCATGAGAGAGAGGACTTCCTGTGCAACACAGAAAGTTCCGGGTAAGACACTTCCTGTGCAGCGCAGAAAGTTCCAGGCGAGATATAGTGGTTCTGGCACCACAATGTTCCAGGTGAGAGAGAGGACTTCCTGTGCAACACAGAAAGTTCCAGGTAAGACACTTCCTGTGCAGCGCAGAAAGTTCCGGGAGAGATAAAGTGGTTCTGGCACCACAACGTTCCACGTAAGAGAGAGGACTTCCCGTGCAACACAGAAAGTTCCAGGTTAGACACTTCCTGTGCAGCGCAGAAAGTTCCAGGCGAGATATAGTGGTTCTGGCACCACAATGTTCCAGGTGAGAGAGAGGACTTCCTGTGCAATGCAGAAAGTTCTGGGTAAGACACTTCCTGTTCAGCGCAGAAAGTTCCGGGCAAGATAAAGTCGCTCTGTTGCCACAACGTTCCGCATGAGAGAGTGGACTTCCTGTGCAACACTGAAAGTTCCGGGTAAGACACTTCCTGTGCAATGCAGAAAGTTCTGGGCGAGATAAAGTCGCTCTGTTGCCACAACGTTCCGCATGAGAGAGTGGACTTCCTGTGCAACATAGAAAGTTCCGGGTAAGACACTTCCTGTGCAATGCAGAAAGTTCCGGGCGAGATACAGTGGCTCTGGGGCCACAACGTTCCGTGCGAGAGAGGACTTCCTGTGCAACACAGAAAGTTCCAGGTTAGACACTTCCTGTGCAGCGCAGAAAGTTCCAGGCGAGATATAGTGGTTCTGGCACCACAATGTTCCAGGTGAGAGAGAGGACTTCCTGTGCAACGCAGAAAGTTCTGGGTAAGACACTTCTTGTGCAATGCAGAAAGTTCCGGGTGAGATATAGTGGTTCTGGCACCACAATGTTCCGGGAGAGAGAGAGAGAGAGAGAGAGAGGACTTCCTGTGCAACGCAGAAAGACATTTCCTGTGCAATGCAGAAAGTTCCGGGCAAGATACAGTGGCTCTGGGGCCACAACGTTCTGAGTGAGAGAGAGGACTTCCTGTGCAACTCAGAAAGTTCCGGGCGAGATAAAGTGGTTCTGGTGCCACAACGTTCCGCGTGAGAGAGAGGACTTCCTGCGCAACGCAGAAAGTTCCGGGTAAGACACTTCCTGTGCAACGCATAATGTTCCGGGCGAGATAAAGTGGTTCTGGTACCACAACGTTCTGGGTCAGAGAGAGGACTTCCTGTGCAACCAAGAAATCTCCAGGTCAGAAAGAAGGATGTACCCTTTCACCAAAATAAGCTCCTGCATTGTTAAAAAGGTCCCATTTCACAGGAAAATACAGGGTGCTAAGAAGGAGGTTCTGGTCCTAAGAATGAAGTTGTGGCCCTCACACAACTTCAGGTTGGATTTCAAAGATGAAATGCATGCTACTCCTAAGAGAAAGTGAGTTGCTGCCCTCTTGTGGCTGGTGGATGCAGCGCAAGATTTTACACATTACTAGTTCCACAGCTGAGACTTGTGGTTTGTAATTCATATAATGAGGAATCTGAAATGTGTATACAATAAAACATCTTATACATATCCCACCTCAATCCAAACAGTTCTTATTATCTTAAACATACACTTTATAAAGCAGGCAGTTAGTAGCCTACTGCAGTGCTTCATATTTGGGAAATCAGAGTCTCAGGTGGGCGTGGTGGTGCACATTTGTAATCCCAGTAATGTGGAGGCTGAGACGGCAGGATCACAAGTTTGCAGCCAGCCTCAGCTACTTAGGGAGGTTCTGGCAGAGGCAGACCCATGGCAGCATGGTATGGAACCTCCCCTTGTAACTGCCAAAATGGAAATCACAAGGCAGCCAAAAACAGTTGGTGGAATTCAAGTGAAGCAATGATTTCTATAGCTTTAAATGTGGTAAGAAGGAGAAATACATTTGAATTTCTCCCTCTAAAATTGGAGAGAATTATAAGCAAATTAGGATCAGGTACCTAGAGCAGGAAAACTATATGAAAAGGAAAGAATTTAATTTAAAAATAATAATGGAGCCGGGTGTGGTGGCGCAGGCTTGTATCCCCGTACTCGGAAGCTGAGACCGGAGGATGCCGTCCACAGCCAGCCTCAGCTGGTTAGTGAGGCTCTCAGCAACTCAGGGAGACCCGGTTCTAAAAATGAGGAATAAGAAATAAGGCTGGGGGCAAAGTCCAGAGGTAAAATGCACCTGGGTTCAATGCCTAGTACTGCAGAGAAACAAAATTAGTTATGGTACAAAAAAGAAGTTCCAGTTCAAAGAAAGAACTTCTGGTTCATGTAAAGTAGTTCTGGGGCAGAAAAGAAATTTTTCATCGTAAGTAGTTCTGGTTTATATTAAGTAGTTTCTGGACAAAAAAGACCAGGTTCAAATTATGCAGTTCTGCTTTCTGTTAGATACTTCTGGTGCAAAAAAGGACTTCTGGTTCATATGTAGACTTTTTTCCTATTATTTCATTACTGGGGATCGAGCCCAGGGCCAATCCTACCTCTGAGCCACACCCTCAGCCCCATGTTTTTTCTTCATTTTGAAACAGAGTCTCACTAAGTTGTGGAGGGCCTCACCAAGTACCTGAGGCTGTCCGCAAACCTGCGATCCCCCATGTCTCAAACTCCCAAGTACTGAGATTGCA
>PVJS01059188.1:0-11579 GCA_004027185.1 Glis glis | reverse complement strand
GGCAATGTGGATCAAAAAGCATAACCCAACTATATGCTGTCTACAAGAAACTCACCTTCTAGCCAAAGATACTCATACGCTAAAGGTAAAAGGATGGAAAAAGATATACCATTCAAACGGAGATCGAAAACAAGCAGGGGTAGCAACGCTTATATCAGACAAAACAGACTTTAAGCTAAAACACATCAGAAGAGACAAAAGAGGGTCACTTCTTATTAATAAAAGGAACAATCCAACAAGAAGATATAAAAATAGTAAACATTTACGCCCCAAATGTTGGTGCACCCACGTTTATAAAACAAAGTCTTCGGGATATCAGGTCCCAAATAGACCCAAACACAATAATATTGGGAGACTTCAACACACCACTCACACCACTAGATCGATCCTCTGGACAAAAGATGAATAAAGATTGCTCAGACCTAAAGAAAACTATAGACCAAATGGATCTAATAGACACATACAGATTATTTCAACCTACAACACCTGAATACACATTTTTCTCAGCTGCTCATGAAACATTCTCCAAAATAGACCACATACTGGGTCACAAAGCAAGCACCAGCAAATTCAAAAGATGCAATACAGTTTCCTGCATCTTCTCAGATCACAGTGGATTGAAACTGGAAATTAACAACAGGAAGACAAAAAGTAATCACATAAGTACATGGAAACTGAATGATACACTCCTGAACGAGGACTGGATCAGGAAAGAAATAAGGGGAGAAATAAAAAAATTCCTGGAATTAAATGAAAATAGAGACACGACATATCAAAATCTGTGGGACACCTTGAAAGCAGTGTTAAGAGGAAAATTTATAGCACTGAGTGCCCACATAAGAAAAAAAGAAAACATCCAAATAAATAACCTAATGACACACCTCAAGGATCTTGAAAAACAGGAACAGTCGCAGCCCAAAGCCAGTAGAAGATAGGTGATAACTAAAATCAGAGCAGAAATTAATGAAATAGAAAATAAAAGCCGGGCGTGGTGGCGCACACTTGTAATCCCAGTACTTTGGGAGGCAGAGACCGGAGGATCCGGGTTGGCGGCCAGCCTCAGCTCTTCTCTCTCTCTCTCTCTCTCTTTCTCACTACTTAGTGAGGCCCTCCGCAACTTCGTGAGACCCGGTTTCAAAATAAAGGATAAAAAAAAGGGCCGGGGGTATAGCACGGAGGTAGAACGCCCCTGGGTTCAATCCCCGGTACTGCAAAAAAAGAAAAAAACAATACAAAGAATCAACAAAACAAGAAGCTGGTTCTTCAAGAAGATTAACAAGATTGACAAACCACTAGCTAACCTAACCAAAAGAAGGAGAGAATCAACGCAAATTGCCAAAATCAGAAATGAAACAGGGGATATCACCACAGATAGTGGAGAAATCCAGAGGATCATAAGAAGCTGCTATGGAGATCGGTGTGGAGATTCCTTAGAAAACTGGGAATGGATCCAGCATATGATCTGGCTATACCACTCCTGGGTATCATTCCAAAGGAATTGAAACCAGAGAACTATACTAATATATGCATACCCATGTTCATAGCAGCACAATTCGCAATAGCCAAATTATGGCACCAACCCAGGTGTCCATCAACAGATGAATTGATTATGAAACTATGGGAAATATATATAATAGAATTCTACTCAGCAATGAAGCAGAATTAAATTATGTCTTTTGCAAGAAAATGGAGGACTTGGAGATCATTATGTTAAGTGAGATCAGCCAATCACAGAAAGTGAAGGGACATATGTTTTCTCTAATATGTGCGAGCTAGGGAGTAATTGGAATACCAGAGGGACTCCAGACAATGGTGGAGAAGCCTCAGTGGAGGCAGAAGGTGGTCTAAGGGAAGGGGAAGGGGAAAAGTGAGGTTCATTAATAAAATTAATACCATCGACTAAGTGTACATATGAGAATATACCAACATCAATCTCAGTACTTTGTATTGGGAAGAGGGGAAATGGGGAGGGGAGCACCAAGTGCTGTGTGCATGTATGTCGCTGTCAACAGGATTTTTATTATGATATGAGACTATAATGCACCAATAAAAGCACATTTAAAACAAAAGAATATTTCAACCAGCAACAGCTGAATACACATTCTTCTCAGCTGCCCATGGAACCTTCTCCAAAATTGACCGCATCCTGGGCTACAAAGCAGGCACCAGCAAATTAAAAATATGTAAAATAATTCCCTGCATCTTCTCAGATCACAACAGAATAAAAGTAGAAATTAACAACAGGAAGACCAAAAGAAATTACATAAACACAAGGAGACTGAATGATACACTCTTGAATGAGGCATGGATCAAAAAAGAAATGAGAGAAATAAAAATATTCCTGGAATTAAATGAAAACAGAGACACGACATAGAAAATTCTATGGGATATATTGAAGGTGGTGTTAAGAGGAAAATTTATAGCACTGAATGCTCACATAAGAAAAACAAAGTCAAGCCGGGAGTGGTGGCTCATGCATGTAATCCTAGTACTTGGGAGACTGAGACAGGATTGCAAGTTCATGACTAGCCTCAGCAACTTTGTGAGGCCCTCCACAACTTAGTGAGACCCTGTTTCAAATAAAAAATAAAATAGGGCTGGGGGTATAGCTTGGAGGTAGAATGCCCCTGGGTTCAATCCCCAGCACCACAAAAACAAAACAAAAAAAAACAAAACAAAAAAACAGAAAATCACCAAATAAATGACCTAATGAAACACCTCAAGGACCTAGAAAAACAGGAACAGTTGAAGCCCAAAGCCAGTATAAGGCAGGAGATAATTAAAATCAGAGCAGAAATCAATGAAATAGAGAATAAAAAAACAATGCAAAGGATCAACAAAACAAAAAGCTGGTTCTTTGAAAAGATTAACAAGATTGACAAACCCCTAGCCAACCTAACCAAAAGAAAGAGAGAATCAACCCAAATTATTAAAATCAGAAATGAAAAAGGAGACATCACCATGACAGTGGGGAAATTTAGAGGATCATCAGAACCTATTTTGAAAATTTATATTCCAATAAATTGGAAATCATGGAAAAAATTGACAGATTCCTAGACACATACAACCTACCTAAATTGAACCAAGAGGATATAGGAAATCTAAACTGACAAATATCAAGCAAAGAGATAGGAACAGCAATAAAAACTCTACCATCAAAGAAAAGCCCAGGTCCAGATGGATTTCCAGCTACAAAACCTTTACAAAAGAACTAAACCCAATACTTCACAAGTTATTCCATGAAATCAAAAGAGATGGAATTCTTCCAAACTCCTTCTATGAGGCCACTATCACATTAATACCAAACCAAAAAAGACACCTCAAGAACAGAAAATTATAGACCAATATCATTGATGAACATAGATGCAAAAATTCTAAACAAAATATTAGCCACACACATTCAAAACCACATCAAGAAAATTGTACACCATGACCAAGTTGGTTTCATCCCAGGAAAGCAAGGCTGGTTCAACATACACAGATCAATACATGTTATTCACCACATAAATAGAACTAAGAACAAAAATCACATGATCAATAGATGCTGAAAAAGCATTTGACAAAATCCAACATCCATTTGTTATAAAAACACTGCAGAAAATCAGAATAGAAGGAATGTACCTCAACATCATTAAGGCAATATACAATAAACCCAAAGCCAACATCATATTGAATGGGGAAAAACTGCAGGAATTCCCTTTAAAATCAAGAACAAGACAAGGATGCCCACCATCACCACTCCTTTTCAATATAGTCCTCAAGACTCTTGCCAGAGCAATAAAACAAGAGAAGGATATCAAAGGAATTCAAATAGGAAAAGAATTAAAATTATCTTTATTTGCAGATGGCATGATCCTATATCTAGAAGACCCAAAAAACTCAACAAAAAGACTACTAGAGTTGATTAACAAATTCAGCAAGGTAGCAGGATACAAAATCAACCTAAAAAAGTCAGTAGTTTTCCTATATGCCAATCATGAATACACTGAGAAAGAAATACAGAAAACAATTCCATTCATAATAACCTCAAAATCAATCAAATACCTAGGAATAAACCTAACCAAAGAGGTAAAAGACCTCTACAATGAAAATTATAAAACACTAAAGAAAGAAATTGAAGAGGATCTTAGAAGATGGAAAGATCTCCCTTGCTCTTGGATAGGCAGAATAAATATCATCCAAATGGCCATTCTACCAAAAGCAATCTATAGCGTCAATTCAATCCCTATACAAATACCAATGTCATTCTTCAAAGAACTAGAAAAATCAGTCATAAACTTCATGTGGAGAAACAAAAGACCCAGAATAACCAAAGTAATTCTCAGCAATAAGAATCATGCAGGAGGTATCACAATTCCTGAACTCAAATTATACTACAGACCTATAGTAATAAAAACATCATGGTATTGGCACAAAAGCAGACACATAGACCAATGGAACAGAAGAGAAGATACAGAAACAAATCCACTCACTTATAGCCAATTGATTTTCAACAAAGGTGCCAGACACATACGTTGGAGAAAAGACAATCTTTTCAACAAATGGTGTTGGAAAAACTGGTTATCTATTTATAAAAAAAAAATGGAATGAAATCCTTACCTCTCACCCTGCTCAAGAGTCAACTCGAGATGGATCAAAGACCTGGAAGTTAGACCAGAGATTGTGAAATTACTAGAAGAGGGGATAGGTTCAACACTCCAACATATAGGCACATGTAGAAACTTCCTCAACAAGACCCTCAATGCTCACGAAATTAAGACAAGAATTAATAAGTGGGATGGCATTAAACTAAAAAGCTTCTGCTCATCAAAGAAAGCCATCAAGAGGTTAAAGAGAAAGCCTACAGAATGGGAGAAGATATTTGCCAGTTATCCCTCTGATAGAGGACTAATATCTAGAATATACAAAGAACTTCAAAGACCTTACACTAAAGAAGCAAATAACCCAGTCAAGAAACGCACAACTGAATTGAATAGACACTTCACTAAAAAGAGATACAAATGGCCAATAGATATATGAAAAATATTCAACATCATTAGCAATTGGAGATGGGAATCAGAACTACACTGAGATTCCCAATCAGAATGGCAATCATCAAGAAGTCAAATAATAATAAATGCTGATGAGGATGTAGGAAATAGGAACTCTTCTACACTGTTGATGGGATTGCAAACTAGTTCAGCCGCTATGGAGATCATTGTGGAGATTCCTCAGAAAACTGGGAATGGATCTATCATATGATCCAGCTATACCACTCCTCGGTATCTTTCCAAAGGGGCTGAAATCAGAGAACTACAGTAATATATGCAAATCCATGTTCATAGCAGCACAATTCACAATAGCCAAATTATGGAACCAACCTAGGTTCCATATGGGTTACATCAACAGATGAATGGATTACAAAATTATGGGAAATACACACAATGGAATTCTATTCAGCAATAAAGAAGAACAAAATTATGTCATTTACAAGAAAATGGAAGGACCTGGAGATCATAATGTTAAGTGAGATTAGCCAATCACAGAAAGTGAAGGGACATATATTTTCTCTAATATGCACAAACTAGGGAGTCTAAGGATACCAGAGAGACTCCAGATAACAGAGGAGAAACCTCAGTGGAGCCAGGGAGGTAGACTAAGGGAAGAGTAGAGGGAAGAGTGAGGTTCATTAATGGAAATACTGCCATTGACTATGTGTACAGATGTGAATATACCAACATCAACCTCAGTACTCTGTATTGGGAAGGGAGGAAATGGGGAGGCAGAGGGGGGCACTAAATGCTGAGTGCATGTTTGCCATTGTCAACATGATTTACATTATGATGTGAGACTATAATGCACCAATAAAAGCACATTAAAAATAAATATGTAAAATAAAATGTTTCTACTTGATCTCCCCTGTCTCTCTCCCTCTTTCCCTCCCTCCCTCCTTCCCTTCCTTTCTTCCTTCCTTCCCTCCCTTATTCAAAGTCATACTTGCAACACGGCCTGAAGGCTCTCCCATCCTCTGTTGCATTTCTTCCCATTTTCTTTCACAGACCTGTACTCTAGTGAACTTCTTGCACATGGAGTCCCATTTTGGCATCTGCTTCTTGGAGGACCTCAAAATTCACATTTTTAACATAATAATAAAATTAACATTTTTCACCAATAAATAAATAAATAAATATATTTCATAGGATAAATAGTGCATTAATGACTTTTTAAAAATACACTTTTATTTGTGCATTATAGTCTCACAACATAATATACATCATGTTGATAGTGACATACATGCACACAGCATTTGGTGGGCTTTCCTTCGACTCTCTCCCCACCCCTACCCCCTTCCCCATACAGGATACTGAGATTGACATTGCTATTCTCACATATGTACATAAAGCCGATGGAAGGGATTCCTTCATTGATCCTTACTCTTCCTCTTCCCCTTCCCCATCCCCTAGACCACCTCCCTGGCTCTATTATCTGAAGTCCCCCTGGTATCCCAATTACTCCCTAGCTTCTGCATATTAGAGAAAACATATGACCCTTCACTTCCTGTGACTGGCTAATCTCATTTAACATAATGTTCTCCAGGTCCTTCCATTTTCCTACAAATGGCATAATTTTGTTCTTCTTTATTGCTTAGTAGAATTCCACTGTGTGGATATCTCATAATTTTGTAATCCATTCATTCATCTGTTGATGGATACCTAGGTTGGTTCCATAATTTGACTATTGTGAATTGTGCTGCTATAAACATGGATATGCATGTATTACTATAATATTCTGATTTCAGTCCCTTTGGAAAAATACCCAGAAGTGGTATAGCCGGATCATATGGGGGATCCATTCCCAGTTTTCTGAGGAATCTCCACACTGATTTCTATAGCAGGTGAACTAATTTGCAATCCCACCAACAGTGTAGAAGAGTTCCAATTTCCCCATATCCTTGCCAACATTTATTGTTTTTGTTTTTTTTCTTTTTTTGCGGTACCGGGGATTGAACCCAGGGGCATTCTACCTCCGAGCTACACCCCAGGCCCTATTTTTTATACTTTATTTTGAAACCAGGTCTCACGAAGTTGTGGAGGGCCTCACTAAGTAGCTGAGGCTGGCTGCAAACCCGGATCCTCCAGTCTCTACCTCCCAAGTACTGGGATTACAAGCGTGTGCCACCACGCCCGGCGCAACATTTATTGTTTTTTGACTTCTTGATGATTGCCACTCTGATTGGGGTTAGATGGAATCTCAGTGTAGTTTTGATTTGCATCTCCCTGATTGCTAATGATATTGAACATTTTTTCATGTATTAATTGACCATTTGTTTCTCTTCTTTTTTGAAGTGTCTATTTAGTTTAATTGCCCATTTCTTGATTGGGTTATTTGGTTTTTTAGTGTTAAGTCTTTTATGTACTTTGTATATTCTAGATATTAGTCCTCTATCAGAGGGATAACTGGCAAATATCTTCTCCCATTCTGTAGGCTTTCTCTTTAACCTCTTGATGGCTTTCTTTGATGAGCAGAAACTTTTTAGTTTAATGCCATCCTACTTATTAATTCTTGTCTTAATTTCCTGAGCTATGAGGGTCTTGTTGAGGAAGTTTCTACATGTGCCTATATGTTGGAGTGTTGGACCTATGCCTTCCTCTAGTAATTTCAGTCTCAGGTCTAATTTCCAGGTCTTTGATCCATCTCGAGTTGACTCCTGTGAAGAGTGAGAGATAAGGATTTAGTTCCATTTTTCTACAACTGGATAACCAATTTTCCCAACATCATTTGTTGAAAAGTATGTCTTTTCTCCAACATATGTGTTTGGCATCTTTGTCAAAAATCAATTGGCTAAAAGTATGTGGATTTGTTTCTGTATGCATTAATGAGTTTTGATAATTGTTCTGGTTATAAATCTGTTTCAGCAGCAGTAAAACTAAATTATTAATGGACAGGAGAGAGCATCTATAAAGGTTGAAAATAACCAATACAAATAAATAACAACCAAGGTGAGCATTAAAAAAAGATAAAAAACAAAAAAACAATGTGTTTTTTCAGAGTGTTTCTGCATCACTTACTTTAACAATCATCCAACCATGTTCTTTTTTTTTTTTTTTGCGGTACTGGGGATTGAACGCAGGGTCGTTCTACCTCTGCGCTACACCCCCGGCCCTATTTTTTATACTTTATTTTGAAACCGGGTCTCACGAAGTTGCAGGGGGCCTCACTAAGTAGAGAGAGAGAGAGAAACAGGGAGAGAGAGAGAGAGAGAGAGAGAGCTGAGGCTGGCCGCGAACCTGGATCCTCCGGTCTCCGCCTCCCAAAGTACTGGGATTACAAGCGTGCGCCACCACGCCCGGCCCAACCATGTTCTTGATTAATTCAGGGATGTCACTTATAGACAGTATCTTTATAACCAAGTTCTACTGAGTATTTATTTGTTGAATGAAAGAAGCCCCAGGAAACTGTAATGCCCTTAAGTAAGTATTGGTACAGTGCTCCAAGTCCAATTTTCCCAAGGAGTTGGTTTTTCAAATGTGGATAAATCAGCAAAACCAAAAAGAAATGATCATGAAATGAAAAGGAAGAAGTAAATAACTTCAAGATAAGAAAATGGTATAGGGATCTTATATTTATAGTGCGTAGCTGCACTATCTAGTATGGTAGCCACTAGCTACATGTGGCTACTTGAACTTAAGTTAAAATTAGTAATTCAGTTGTTCAGTGTCACTAGGACATTTCAATTGCTTAATAGCAACCCATTCCTAGTGGCTACTTTATTGAACACGGTAGATATAAAACATCTTGATCGTTGCATAAAGTTATATGGACTAGGACTGGTCAATAGTGATGCTTGAAACTTCCCAACACCATAAAATTCTTTGTCATAATCATGACCAATCACGATGATTGTACAAGGAGATGGTACTGCCTACTGGGGGATGGGGCTTATGGAAAATATGTGGAGTTGCTACAGTCAATTAGTGGCCCCCTAGGAATGCCAACTGAGGCATTATGCTCACAATAGTCTCACACAATGCAAAATTGCTGTGGGAAATTGTTCTAAGCCTAAAAATATTGGCTTAAGGATTTGCATCTTTTTGCTTGCTTTGGCAGAAGACTGCCTTTCTTGAGGGAACTAAAGATAGTGACCACGATGTCCCCTCACTATCTAAGCCATTTCCTCCTGTTTTACTACACCTGTTGCTTGCTTTGCTTAAAGGTGGAAGACCACCTCAAGGAGATTGCTGGAGACAGCAGCCTCTGCTGCTCTTGCAAAAACTGCCAGATAACAACTTATCTTCTAAAGCATTTCTAACCCAATGCTCTACTCCTTACCCAGAGACAATTAATGATTTGATGACCCAGGCTTAATTCTGTAAATCTGTAATAAAAGGAAGAGCTGAGCTTTGAGGAGTTTGGCTCTCTTGCCTTTCTCCCCCTCACCTCTTCTAGATCAGGAATAAAATCTCAAGAGCATTTATTTCATTGCATCGTCCCGTACCCTGCTGGTACAGAGTCTGGCAAATTGCCTTGTGTCCAACAAGACTTTTGAAATGCCTGAAATCTATTAATTATTAACTGAGCCTATAGTCTAACTCCATTTCACACATAAATACAAACTAATTTTTACAGGGTTTTACTACACACCTAATTAAGAATGCAACTATTGTGTACCTCAAGGAATGCTTATGCTTTATTTTGTTCAAAACTCTTCAAGTGCTAGTCATCATTTCAAGAAATCTCAACATTAACAGCAATGTTATACTACTTAAATTGGCAATGCAGCTGTATCAATCCATTGTCACACTCGTCATGATTTTGTGTAGAGGTGCAAGTATCTTACTAATACATTATATTTTTGGTGTAGCTAACTAAATACTTATTTTATTGTTGGCATTCTATTTCTTCTTGATGTTATGGCATCATATTATTATCTCTAAAGTATTAATAAAGGTTATATTTCAACATTTTATTACAAGAATGTGAAGGGTCCACTAGAAAATAGTTGTGATATAAAGAGGACTTTGTTTCATAGAATTGAGAGCCCTTACAAGGCCCTGCACAACTGGGGTCTTAGCTCCCTCATTTCCCCTGCTGCCTCCTTTCACATGTTCTCTCTGCTCCATCACACTGGTCTCTTGTTTTTTGTCAAACTCAGCAAATAGGTTTCTTCTTCAGCCCTTTGCACTCATTTTCCCCCTTACTTGGAACACTCTCTGGTGGGCTCATTCTCTCCCTGATCCCCCTTTCTGCAATGGCACTCCCATTTCATCCTCTAGTCTGAAGTGCTTTATCCCCCCACCCCAGTCTTCTTCATCACCCACCTATTCTATATCTGACAACTTGCTTATTGTTTGTCCCCTTGGCTTACCCCATAGCTGCAGGGAGTTTGTCTTGTTTACCATTGTACCCAGCGCAGACTTGGAGCTCAATAAATTACCCTTGAAGAAAAGAAAGAATCTTAAATTCCTCAAGCAAAGTACTTAGGGCATTGTGAACACATATAACTTGGGTAGGATTAAGATTTGTTTTTTTTTTCTAAAGGTAGGAAACCATTTTATAGAAATTTGAGATAAATTAAATATTATAACTTCTGCTATTATCAACTTTCTTTTTGCTAGACAAAACAATCCAATTTTTTGAGTTGTTTGTTCTCCTTAGAATTTATCTCTAGTGATGCCACAGAGAAAGATTTGGGTTTTGATATGTTGGATCCCAGTAACAGTTTGACATTTTCCTTACTGCTTATAACCTGCAGTTCCCTACAGAGGCCTCCCCTCCACTGTAGTCTCTGCCAAGTGGTTGTCACAGCATTAATTAAACTGGAAGAATAAAGGCATTGCATGTCATTTTCTATATTGGATGCCTTCATGTTATGGACATATCTCCATGGAGAATCCCATACATAAACTGAAACAAATGCCTGGTAACATTACAAAAGCTCAATAAGGATATTGTTAAGAGGAAAAATTGTAGCATGCTAAAAATGTGAACTCTGTTGCATATATCATATACTTTAAATGTCTAGAGAAATATGAATTTACTGCTTTTTTATTTTTCAAATTATACTTCAACTTCCTCCCCCAAAACATTAAATGGACACATCTTTTTTATGGATACAATCCATATTGTTATTGTATCCAGGCAATACACTCAACTGCTATGAAATAAGAGAAATATACTTTCTACTATATCCATACATATTTATAAAATTATAGATTTATTTTTAGATGTTCCCAGGTATCTTATATACAAACTCTATTAGGCATGTTGCATTTTAAGAAATATGTTTTTAATAACAGCGAGCATAATAAAATATAAAAACAGTGGCCTTGCTGTTCCCCAACAGAATAGAAGACTTTGAAAAGATAAGACTTGCTGGACATGATGGTGCACACATGTAATTCCAGCACTTGGGAGGCTGAGACAGGAGGATCACAGGTTCAAAGCCAGCCTCAGCAACTTAGTGAGGCTCGCAACAACTTAGTGAGACCCTGTCTCCACATTTAAAAAAAATAGGGCTAGGGATGTAGCTCAGAGGTAGAATGGCCCTGGGTTCAATCCCTAGCAACACACACACACACACACACACACACACACACACA
>PVJS01059187.1:0-11579 GCA_004027185.1 Glis glis | reverse complement strand
CTAAGATTTCTTCTGACCCCAATTAGAATGGCAAGCATTAAGAAGTCAAACAACAACAAATGTTGGAACTTATTTTGACAAGACAGAAGCTCCCAATGGATTCCACTCTGAGGCTCTGATGGAGGGTTCCGTGGTCTAGCAGCACAATTGTCTTCCCACAATAAATAGTGCCACCTTCTGGTAATTTTCTTACATAGGCATAGTTTAAAGGAATAAATAAATAAAAATAAAAACCCGTGGGAATGGCAAGAGAGAAGAAACCACTGCCGCAGCTGTATGCTGCTGGCTTCCACACTTTTGCCCATAATTCAGCCAAACATAAGCATGAACTGTGGGACTTCTTGATGCCCAGAGCTGTGTGTGAAGAAAGCAGGCCAGGCTTCCAGCACCTGAGTGGGCCTGTGGGAAGAACACTGGCCTGGGACCTGGCCTAGATACGAGTCCCTCTCTGCTGCTTATGACCATGTAGCCTTGACAGAGGGTCTTTTCACCATCCTTTCCCTGCATCATGGCACTTGTACAGAATTGTTCTGGAGGATGAAGGCCATTTTGTAAATCTTTAATGTCCTCCAAAAATATAAGGTGTCACTGGCCTTTTTATCTTCTGATGTTCTGACTTCGGGTTTTGCTCTCTCTGCCAGGTGGATGAAGAGTACAAGAACCCTCACACAGTGGACAGAGTTCCTCTGGGGAAGCTGCCCCATCTCTGGGGTCAGTCCTTGTACATCCTCAGCTCACTGTTGGCAGAGGTAAGGGGGCTTGGTGGCTTCACAGGCTGGAAACCATCTGAGTAGAGGTGAAAGGACCCTTGTACCTCTACTCAGCGACTGTCAATGTCTCAAGCAGAATCATGCCTTTAAGGTCAACTGCACTGTGTTGGTTCCCAGGCTTGAGTTCTGGCCTTGTGTGTCTATATTTACATTAAGCCAATTCAAGTCAGCCTCATGCCAACACCATTCCTCATCTATGGCTAGAACCTTTGTGTGTATGTGTGTGTGTATCCATTCAAAGTGATATATTCATATATGCACACAGTACTTAGTATGTTTCATTCTTTATCCCAGTCTTCTCCCTGCTCCTCCTTCCCCATACATGTTAGTGAGATTGGTAGTGAAGCCTTCTTATATAAACATAACATTATTTGAACTGTTTCCTTTCTCAAAACTCCTTTTCCTCCTCCCCACTTCCCTCCTCCAATCCCCTTCCATAATTCTACTGGTCTCTCTCCTTATTTATCTGAAGTCCCTTTTGTTTCCTATTTTCCCTCTAGTTTCCACACATGAGAGAAAACATATGTACCTTGACTTTCTGAGACTGGCTGATTTCACTTAGCATAGTATTACATAATTCCATCCATTTTCCTGTAAATGACATAATTTTGTTCTTTATGGCTCAGTAAAATTCTATTTTGTGTACATACATTTTCTTTATCCATTCATCTGCTGATGGACACCTAGGTTGGTTCCATAATTTGCCTATTATGAGTTGTGCTGTGATAAACATGGGTTTGCATGTGTCACTAAAGTGTTCTAACTTTAATTATTTTGGAAGGATATCTAGGAGTGGTGTAGCTGGGTCTTATGGTTGAGTTGATGGTCAGTAGGAGCTGGAAGCTTCTCAGCCAGGATTAGTAGATCAATCCTGAAAGATGGGGGTTTGGGAAACTACTAAATGGCTGAAGCTGCCCAACCCCAGACATAGGAAACAGAAGGGCTCTTCAGATCTCTCTGCTGGAAGAGGCAGCAGGCCCAGGTAGTCCCTCAGACAACCCCCAACACCCCCCACCTCCACAGAAAGGCTCCTTCTTGTTAAATATTTATTGGTTCCCAGGCTTCTATTGTAAAATGCGAATGCTTTTGAGAGCCTCAAAATGAATCCCCCAGACCTTAGCTGAGCATTCTAGACCCTTGGGCAAGGGTATGGGGGAAAGAGCCACTGAAAGAGCGAGGGGCTGGGAGCCTCTGAGGCTGGCCCAGCCACATGTTCTACCAGCTCTAGAAATGGGGGAGGCATCAGTGAGTCAGATTGCCACTGGGTTCCTGGTATGTGAAAGACTAAATGAGAGCTTGCACAGTGGAAGCAGCCCTCAGGAGCTGCAGTTACTGGAGGTGGAGCACGGATATGTCTAGTCTCCCTAGTTTTATGGTCATGTCCTTGAGAATAGGGCCTGTGTTTTACACTTCTGTCTTCATTAGTAGGAAAAATGCATATATCTCCATTGGAAAGCCAGCCCTTCTCTCTGACTAGCTCTGTGATTTGGGGCAGGCATGTTAACCTCTCTGGGCCTCAGTTTCCTCATCTGTCCCTTCTGGCTCTAATTCCTGTATCAGTGAGATGGGAAATAATTGACTGTGCCCCCTGCTTCCATCTCTCCACTGTAAAAGGCCTTCCTCTAGGCCCAGTATTAGGTCTACTTCCTCCACAGAGCTCCCAGAATGCCTTGATTCCCTCTTTCGTAGTTCTGATTCATTCTGGAAAGTTTGAGGCAATGCATATTCAAAAAGCAAACTTGGTGAGGTTAGGGGAAGCTTTGTGGTTCAAAATAGTCACCTCTGGGCCAAGACCTCACTCTGCCACTTCCCTCAGGCACCTGTACCACAGTTTCCCCACTTGTAAAATGGTGATGAAGGTAGAGCTTACTTGTTAGGAGACCTAAATGTAACAGTGCACATGCAGGGGTCCCGCTAGCACCTGGCACTAGTAAGAGCTCAGAAATTATTGGTTATCATTCTTTTCACTCATACAAGATGGGGGTATAAGCCTGGCATGGTGTCATACACCTGTAATTCCACTACTTGGGAGGCTAAGACAGGAGGAGCACAGGTTCCAAACCAGCCTCAGCAATTTAGCAAAACTCTCAGCAACCTAGTGAGACCCTGTTTCAAAATAAAAAGGGTTGGAGGTGTAGCTCAGAGGTAGAATGCCACTGGGTTCAATTCCCAGTACCACACAAACACACAAAAAGATGGGGGTATAAACCGGGCACACTGGCATATTTCTGTAATTCCAGAGACTTGGGAGGCAGAGCCAGGAGGATCACTTGTTCAAGGCTAGTTTGGGTAACTTAGTGAGACCTGTCTCAAAATAAAAAGGGCTGGGTATAACTTGGTGGTAGAACACCCCTAAGGTCTGATCCCCAGTATTGGGAAAAACAAAGGTGGGATGTATTTGACTAGCCCTGCAGAGCCAGATGACATATGTGCAATACATTTCTTGGGGGCAATCTGAGCAGCATACTGTTTCAGAGAAAATAAGCGATTGACCTGAAAAACATAAAGAAAAAAACCTGAGTGTTTTGAACCCCAGAATATGTCACTTTGAAACTTAGGTATAAGGTGAAACTTTAGTTAATCAATATTTCATAGTGTTACTGCTCCTCTCTTCATAGGGATTCCTTGCCACTGGTGAAATTGATCCCTTAAATAGAAGATTTTCTACTTCAGTCAAACCTGATGTTGTAGTACAAGGTTTGTGAGCATGTTTACTATTCATCTCTACTTGTACAATAAATGTTGTTTTTCATTCAAATTATTCCCTAGCTTATCTAATTTAAAAAGGCTGTGTGTGTGTGCATGCTTTAGTGTATAGCAGTTTCCATGAGATAGCTTAGGTAACTCAATCACTCCTAAAGGCTACAGTATTCTTCCCAACCACAAATCTACTTTCTACCAAGAAATGGTTTTCTGGAATCTAAACCTTGATTGCAACTGGGGTACACATGATTCATTGAGCATCATTTTTCATGACTCTGACTTTGAAAAGGAGAGCCTAAGTCTGCTGAAAACTCAGAACCTAAGTGAGGATCATTTGTTCCTCCCTCAGAGTTCTGACTTCTTTCCACCTTCCACCTGCCTCCACTCTCCCATCCCTCCTCTCTAGCCCTCTCCTCATCCAGAAAGGTGGGAGGCCAACCCTGGACTCTACCTGATCCACTGCTGTGCGTCTCCAGGCTGTTAGGACTCCTGCGCCCTCCTCAGGTGGTTTTGAGAAGCACAGAGATACCCCTGGGGGAAGAAGCTGGTAGTGCAGGGTTTTGCCCAGGTATTCCCCCAGAGCAGCAATTCCTCCCCCTCCCTTCCTCTTCTGGAGGACCTCCTGGCAGCTCCATTAATGTTGCATACCTCATAGAACATTCACATGCCATCTGATATAGCCCATTGTGTATACACCTTATTGCCGCTAAATTAGACTGTACACTTATGGACAAGGCCTATATTAGCTTCTGTGTTGATTGGCACATGCGCATGCATACATTGAAAACAATGTATGCATGTTTTCATACCGGGCATGGTGGCGCATGCTTGTAATCCCAGTACTTTGGGAGGCGGAGACCGGAGGATCCGGGTTCGCGGCCAGCCTCAGCTCTCTGTCTCTCTCTCTGTCTCTCTCTCTCTACTTAGTGAGGCCCTCCGCAACTTCGTGAGACCCGGTTTCAAAATAAAGTAAAAAAATAGGGCCGGGGGTGTAGCGCGAAGGTAGAACGCCCCTGGGTTCAATCCCCGGTACCGCAAAAAAAAAAAAAAAGAAAACAATCAACAGATGAAAAAAACATTCCTCTTCATGGTCACTGGCTCATTTTGCTGCACATACCCATGAGGCAGTGAGATGAGCTGCAGGTTGTCACTCAGTCGATACTGTGTGCAGGCCCAACGCGGGACACACCTAACCATCACAACATTCTGATTGGGTAAAGTTTGTGACAATTGTGGTTATCTCCATCTTACAGTTGAGGCTTAGGAGTTAACCTACTCACTCAAGGGCCCACAACTGAAGCTTGAGGTGTGACTTCCAGGTAGATTGATCTAGTTCCTGCCATAGTCCCTGTGCTTACCTGCTGATTAGTCCCTTAAATCTGCAAGATTCCTTTTCCAACTGTAGGCCAGGACATGTTAATGGGTCCTGATCAGCATTTTAAAAAATGTAATAGAATAGAACAGGGTGGAAACTATCAGAGGCTCTGACAAGGATTAAGAAAAATGCAGTTTCAGAAACTTACCCACATACAGCAGTATGAGATCATGAGGCTTGCAGGTCTCAGTCAAAACCACTGCTCTGAAGAGTTACTCCTGCAGGAGTTACTCTGAGGAGTTACTCCGCCAAAAAAAAAAAAAAAAACAGATAAAAAAACATTCCTCTTCATGGTCACTGGCTCATTTTGCTGCACATACCTGTGAGGCAGTGAGATGAGCTGCAGGTTGTCACTCAGTCGATACTGTGTGCAGGCCCAACGTGGGACACACCACACAGAGTGACCTCTGTGTGACTTTGAAAAATGTGTGTTTCTGCATGTCATTGGAAGTTTCAGAAGGGACAAGTGTTAGAGAAGCCTCCCAGCCAGCCCTGCATGGCTAATGTTCTCATTTTCTGGGGCCTGGGGGATTAGGGTTCAGCTGTAACTGGCCACGTAATCATGCCAGGCTTCTCTCAGTGGCCTATTGTGGAGATCAGATGAGATGATGGATATTAAAATACTTTTAAAAACTTAGATCCTGTTTCAAAATTTAAAAAATAATAATTAGGGGTTGGGGGTGTAGAACATCCCTGGGTTCAATCCCTAGTACCACAAAAATACTTTAAAAAGCATCAAGGGCTATGTAAATGTAGGGAGGTGGCATTCAATTATCAATGGCATATACATATAGTATGTACAGCTCCCCTCCAACCCACAGATACAGTGGTTGGACTCAGGGGCCACGTTAATAGTAGCCAAGCTGTTTTTCTCTGCCTAAGCACTCACTGAGTTCCCAGAAAGCTCTGCTGCAGCTGGACAGAGCATCAGCCACCCTCTCTGTGGCTGTACTCCCCTTCTCCAGTTCCCTCCCTGGGGGCCATGTTAATAGTAGCCAAGCTGTTTTTCTCTGCCTGAGTACCCACTGAGTTCCCAGAAAGCTCTGCTGCAGCTGGACACAGCATCAGCCACCTTCTCTGTGGCTGTACTCCCCTTCTCCAGTCCCCTCCCCAGACTCCTTCCCTTTGCCAAAGCACTGCCACTTCTCATACAGGCTGGCAGTCCTAGTGCAGCAGGTGTAGTCCAGCTGATCCCTGGTATGGCCCCAAGTGAAGGTCTCCTTCCCCATAGTCCCCAGATCTCAGGTACTCAGAACTCCCTACCTACAGGAGACCCAGGTGCCCAGCCTTACCCATCCAATAGTTCTAGAAGGCTCTTTCCCACACTTGGGATTCTGTCCTGTGGTTCCAGGTGGGCCAGGCTACCCCACTTCTACCAGCATCCTAATTAGCAGGCCCACTTCCCTTTATCTGGAGGGAAAGTGTCCCCTCCCTCCTTCCTCTTTCCCTCTTAGTGTGCCCTGTGAGCAGACTCCACCATGTTGCTCTTATTTTTCCTGCCTTTGGGAGCAGGGACACAGGTATCTCCCGGCATCTCCTAAGGGAGCTGTTCCCACTCCTGATCCAATGTGAAAAGGACACAAGACAGGTCTAGAATACATGCAGACCCAGGAGAGGCAAGACATTTTTTAATATGTGGTAATTTGGCATGGGACATATGGAAGACATTTTTTAGAAGTCTCTTAGACTCTCTAGCATGTTGAAGGTGCTTGACAAATATGCATCATGGGTGCTGAGGGATGGCAAGGACAGAGAGAACCAGGAAGGACAGCAGGACCAGCACCACCATTTCCAAAACCAACCAGTCTGTGGAAGCTTGCTAATGTAGTTATTATGGAGCAGAAGAGGTGAGGGCAATAAACTGCACAGCAGTGTGTGGAGACCCAAGGCACAGTCTGATGTCCATTCTCTGTTCTTGTTCACAGTCACTGTTTTGGCAGAAAACAATCACATTAAGGAGCTGTTGAGGAAACATGGGATAAATGTCCAGAGCATTGCTGACATCCATCCAATTCGAGTCCAGCCAGGCCGGATTCTTAGTCATGTGTATGCCAAACTTGGTACGTTGGGAGAAATATTAGGGCACATTTGGTGAGGGAGAATCTCAGTTCTTTGTGGGGGGTCTGAGGGAAGCTATGATATATGTAAGTTCTAAAGAACTGAGAAAAGCACTGAGCACATGGTTCTACTGCTTCCATATGAAGAAGAATGGGCAAACAAGCAGGTTCTCCTCAGCTCAGTCAGTCAGTACCACCACAGGACCATTCAGCAGATCTGTCATAAAATAAGGAGCCACTTTTGAAAATTCAATTAAAAGAGACATTTGTATCTTAATTTTGTCTGTGGTATCAGAAAATGCTCATTTACCCACTCAAATGGAAGGAGGTTCTCTTTACTTTTCTAGAATCTGACTTTACTTTTATGGCTGAATACTAAATAAATTAAAAGTCAACATTAATAAAGTCATATTATTTTTATAATTTTATTAGTGCATTGTAATTGTATATCACAGTGAGATTCAAAGTGATAGATTAATTTATGCACACATCACTTGGTGTATTTCCCTCCATATCCCACCCCACTACCCCCTTCATTCTTCCTTGTACATGTTAGTAAGATAGGTACTTATACCTTCACATATGAACATAAAATCACCAGAATAGTGGAAGGGGAGGGAAGTGAGGAGGGAAAGAAGGATTGAGGAAGGAAATAGCAAATAAATCCTTTTAATAGTTTTATTCCATCCACATCAAACCAGTGCTATTCATATACCTGCATAAACAGGGGGTGGGATTTGTTTATATATTCAGCTTTGTCTCATTTTAAAGAGGGACAATAATATTAGAAAAAACAACCCCCAGGGCTGCAGGTGTAGCTCAGTGGTAGAGTGCTTGCCCAGTATGTGTGGGGATCAAACCCAGCACCATACACACACACACACACACACACACACACACACACAGAGAGTTATATAACATAAAATAAGCCCAGCCTTATCTTAAGTCACTGGAATTAGTTGTTTACTGTGTGTCCTCTAACTCTAGTGTCACTTTTATTTTTCAAATAGGACGGAATAAGAATATGAAGTTGAGTGGGCGACCATATCGGCACATTGGTGTCCTTGGAACCTCTAAACTCTATGTGATTAGGAACCAAATCTTTACTTTCACACCCCAGGTGAGAAGAGCAGGCCAGTGGCAAACCAACCAGCATTCTTTTATTAAATTCTCTTTTTTGTCTGGTAAGCTTATGTACTTTGAATACAGAAGAGTTCTGCATGCATAAGTTCAGATGGGGACATAGAAAATGACATGCAGTATCTTGTACAACTCTTTACGCAGAGTAGGGGCTCAATACATGTGGATTGAATCAGACTTAGTATGCCATCATTTTCAGTTATGAATATTAGTGGAATTCACACTGCTTTACAAATCTGCTGGTGACTGTCACTTCACTCGCAGCCCTTGTGCCCCTCATCTTAATAGTCCCTAACCCTTGTGGAGGTTGTCATCAGACCTTCTGTGTGACACACAGCCAGTCTGATTTCTGGGTCCTAATCCCTTTTTTGGCCACAGAATGTACTGATTATGGAACTTATCTTTAATGCTTTTGTTTAAAAAAAAACTAGCCCAAGCCAGGCATGGTGGCTCACACTTATAATCCCAATACTTGGGAAGCTGAGAAAGGAAGATGGCAGGTTTGAGGCTAGCCTGAGCAATTTAGTGAGATCCTGTTTCAAAATAAAAATCAAAAGGGGTAGGGGTGTAACTAGGAAGTAGACTGTAGGCCCCTGGGATCAAGCCCCAGTACCCCTCCCAAATAACCCAAAATAGTAAAAAACTAGCCCGTGGAAGTACTTACCAGACGTTTTTCATCTATTTGGACAGCTAGAAAGACCAGTGGTGGGGTCATTTTGTCAGCGTGGGGCACAGTGTGGCCACCACCTACCTGGGCACATGGTTTAGCTGTGGGGTCTTGAGTCAGTAACCCCAAGCTGCTCTTTTTTATCCTAGCCCATGCTGCTCACTAAAGTCTTATAGATTTTTCCCTTAGTACTAAATTTCAGTCCAGAGCTGAGCGTGCACTAGTATAGAGGGCAGAAGAACAATTTGATTTTCACTGACACAAGTGCTTTTAGTTGACTTTAGCCAGGCATCCACGTCTCACCTACTCACAGGGCCCTCACTTGGAAAGTGTCTCCGAACCCAGTATCTCTGGAAGGAATATGAATTAAGGGACTCTTGATTTGTCTCAGAGGCAGTGGTGTTGGGCAAGACACTTAAATCCCATATCTGAGGAGCCGAAAACATACATCTTGCAGCACACCTTTGCCTTCCCCACTGATGTAGCCACGGCTCCTATCCAGGTGACAGGTTGATTTGTCTGATCTCAAGGAGAATGACCCCATGATCAGGCAATTAAGACCAGCACCGAACATCTTCCCTGGCAACAAAGCTCTAGGATTAGTGCTGTCCCAAGTGACAGCTAGTATTGTGTGGTGATAAATGAAGGGTGGCTCTTTACCTGGCTGTCCTGACTTGCAGTTCACTGACCAGCATCATTTCTACCTGGCCCTGGACAACGAGATGATGGTGGAGATGCTGAGAATTGAGCTGGCCTACCTGTGTACCTGCTGGCGGATGACGGGCAGACCCACGCTCACCTTCCCCGTCACACACACCATGCTCAGTAACTTCCTGAGTGCCATCTGGCTGGGTCATACCTCACGGGTGGTTTGGGCTCTTTTCCAAATGTTTAGAACAGCTCCCAAGGACAGAGCTGAGTGCCGAAGGGGTTCTTAGCAATATGGTTTCTTATCTTGGGAGTCTTCTGTGCCATAAGGATTTCAATTAGATTGTGCTGATAAAAACATTTTGGTGCATAGATAGGAAAAAAGTATTCCCAGAATGCTCATACATCACTTTTTTTTTTCTCTAGCAAATGATGGCTCCGACATTCATTCTGCAGTTCTTTCTACAATTAGAAAACTAGAGGATGGCTATTTCGGAGGAGCTAGGTAATTTACTATTTTTTAAATAAGAAGCATTGGCCTTCCTTAAAGTCTTTTGCTGCCCTGATCTCATTTTTCTTACCAACTGCTGAACCCAGAAGCATGGAACTTTAGAATAAAAAGAAAGTTAAAACTTACCTAATCCCATCTTCCACGTGAAACTTGAATCAGGTCTAAAACAGCATTTACTTAGTGTCTGTTAAGCTTTTACAATGCACCAGGCAACCTTGGACATAGGTAGATATGTCAATCTCTCTGAAGGCATGCTATGTATTTGTCTGTTAAAAAGACATGGAAGAAAACACCCAGTGTCTAGGGCTCAGCAGGTGCTGAATGGATGCTTGAAAGGAGTGTGCTGTCACCTTAAGAATAATTTTCAGGGCCCACCACAGTGGTGCATGCCTATAATCTCAGCAACTCAGGAGGCTGAGGAAGGAGGATTGCACGTTCAAGGCCAGCCTGGACAACTTAGTGAGACCCAGTCTAAAAATAAAACAACAAAGGGCACCCTTGGGTTTAATCCCCAGTACCACAAAACAACAACAAAAAAGGAATTCACAGAACTTAACAAATTCTTTGGGGGCCTTGAAGCAGAGTACCTGATTGGATCTGCATAGGTCACTGTTCCCCTAGGTTCAGTTGAATGAGACCTATTTGGGTCTACAGGCCCACAGTATGATACCCACTCCCAGGTGTTACTCATTTTTTGTAGCACTGGGGATTGAACCCAGGGGCATTCTACCTTTGAGGTACACCCCCATCCCTATTTAAATTCTTTTTATTTAGAAACAGTCTTGCTAAGTTATCGGCACTGGCCTGGAACCTGTGATCCTCCTGCCTCAGCCTCCTAAGTAAGGAGATTATAGGTATGTGCCACCACACACAGCCCGGTGTTACACTTAAGCACCTTGAGTGACAGGTGGCTGCCCCCCCACAGAAGCCCCTACCTGTTTTATACCTCTGAGGTCACAAGACAAAGGCTTTCTCTCTAGTATCTATGCCCTCATTTTCCTGAATCCCCAGGGATAGTCCAGAAAGCCCCACAAGATTGTCACTGTGCAGCCTTTCCCCAGCTCTGGGGGAAGGGGGGTTTCCATTGGGTCCTTGATGGAATGCCAGTTGCTGAGAGCATTTGGGAGTTGAAATTGGCCCTTCTTCTGGCATCTTCCAACCACAGGTACCCTGTTACCACAGGAAAGTCACAGTCATTTTCTTTATACTTTGGTAACTAAACATCATAGTGAGGTTCAAATTGATACAAACATACATGCACACAACACTGGGTTTGTTTCCCTCTGCATTCTACCCTGCTCCCCACTCCACCCTCCCCATAGATGTTAGTGAGATTGGTAGTGATACCTTCATATAAGGACATATCATTATTTGAACTAGTTCCTTCTTTAAATCCTCTTTTTCCCTCCCTACCTCCATTTCCCAACCCCCTTCTACTGGTCTCTCTCCTCATTCAACTGAAGTCCCTTTTGTTTTCTATTTTCTCTCCAGCTTCTACATATGAGAGAAAACATATGACCCTTGACTTTCTGAGAATGGCTGATCTCACTTTGCATAATATTGTCTAGTTCCATCTATTTTTCTGCAAATTGCATAATTTTGTTCTTCTTTATGACTGAGTAAAATTCCATTGGGTATATATGCCACATTATCTTTATCCATTCAACTGTTGACTGACACATACATTGGTTCCAGAATTTAGCTATGT
>PVJS01059186.1:0-11577 GCA_004027185.1 Glis glis | reverse complement strand
TTGTGGTACTGGGGATTGAACCCAGGGGCATTGTACCTCTGAGCTACACCCCCAGTCCTGTTTTTTATTCTTTATTTTGAAACAGGGTCTCACTAAAGTTGCAGAGGGCCTCTCTAAGTAGCTGAGGCTGGCCGCGAACCTGCGATCCTCCTGTCTCAGCCTCCCAAGTACTGGGATGACAAGCATGCGCCACCACGCTCAGCTCACTGTGATTTATCTAAATGGACTTTTCAAATCGACTGTTCTAGCCTTGCACAATGGCCTTCTAACATTAGACAGAGGTTAAACTCTTCGGTGATGAAATAACTTTTGAAATTTGTGAACCAGAAATGTTTTATAAAAAACAATGTTACAGAGGTATAGTTCACATACATTAAGATATATAATTTGTGTGTGTATGAGTGGTACTGGGGATTAAACCCAGGGGCATTCTACCTCTGAGTTACATGTCCAGCCCTTTTTATTTTTTATTTTGAAACAGAGTCTCACTAGATTGCTGAGGGTCTCATTAAGTTGCTGAGACTATCCTCGAACCTGTGATCCTCCTGTCTCAGCCTCCCAAGTACTGGGGTTACAGGCATGCAACGCCGTGCCCACCTAGTAAGATATATACATTTGAAGTACACTTTTCAATGTGCTTGGACAGATTTATATGCTCATATAATCACCACCGTAATAAAGATATAGAACACATCTGTCAGCCTCAACAGTCCCTTTGTACTGCTTCCAGGTCAATCACAACCCGCCCTTAGCTGCAGCCAACTTGTCGATATTTTGTCACCATAGATTAAATCTGTCTTTTCTAGCATTTCTGACGTACTAATGTGCGCAGAAAATGGAATGACACTGTTTATATATTCTCGTGCGTCTGGCTGATTTTACTTAGCATACTACATCCAAGACACATTCCTGTTATTCATGCATTAAGTTCTTTATCCCCTTTCACTACTGAGTAGCACTCCACGCATGGACACCACAGTACCCTTATCCCTCCATTAGTTGATGGACGTCTGCTCCCAATTTGGGGCTGTTAAATAAAGCTGCTACTGGCTAAGCATCCCTAATCCCAAAACCCAAAATCCGAAATGCTCCAAAATGCAAAACTTATGGTGCTCAAAAAGTTATGCATTTTGGAGCATTTCAGAATTTGTATTTTTGGATTAGGGATGCTCAACTGGTAAAGTCTATGCAAATAATCCAATTTTTTTTAATGTGAAGTCTGAAATACTTCTGGCCCCAAGAATCTCAGATAAAGGGTACTCGAACCTGTATAAACATTCATGTACAAGTCTATGTGTGAAAACATGTTTTTATTTCTCTTAGGCAAATACTTAGAAGTAGGTAGAATTGCGCTGGGCGTGGTGGCACACACTTGTAATCCCGGTACTTGGGAGGCTGAGACTGGAGGATCCGGGTTCGTGGCGAGCCTCAGCTACTTAGTGAGGCCCTCCGCAACTTCGTGAGACCCAGTTTCAAAATAAAGAATAAAAAATAGGGCTGGGGGTGTAGCTCGGAGGTAGAATGCCCCTGGGTTCAATCCCCAGTACCATGGGAAAAAAAAAAAGAAGTAGGTAGAATTGTTTGGTCTTATGGTAATATAAAAACTGCCATAATGTTTCCCACAATGGTTTTATCATTTTACATTCCCATTGGCAAAAGTTCCAACTGGTCCAAATCTCAGCAAGACTTGCTCTTTTAAAGTTTGTAATTTTAGCTCTTCTAATGAGTGCGCATTAGCATCTTATAACTGTATTGAGCTGTAGTTTGCTGGTGTCTAATCGTGTTAAACACCTATTTCTGTGCTGCCTTGGCTATTTATTATCTTCTTGTGCCTATATTTTCATTGGATTGTCTTATTATTAATGAACTGTAATGTTTGGGTCAGATGCCATTTGTCAAATACATATATTCTGAATATGTTCTGTTTAAGGATTGCCTTTAAATTTTCTTAACATTATCTTTTGAAGAATATAAGTTTTACCTTTTGATGGAGCTCCATTTATAAATTTTTTCTTTTATGATTCCATTCTATCTCCCAAGAAATCCTTGCCTACTCCAAGTTTGTGAATATCTTCTCCTGTGATTTCTTCTTGAATTTTTAGAGGTTTGGTCTTTCATATTTAGGTCCATAATTCCTTTCAAGTTACTTCTGTGCATGGGTGGAAGGGCTGAGGTTAACGTTTCCATGTGGATATGCAGGTGTTTCAGTACATTTGTTGAAAAAGACTTTTCCTCATTGAATTACCTCAGCACAACTTTCAGAAATCAATGGGCCACGTGTGTGTGGGTCCCGTTCCAGAGTCTCTGTTCTAGTCCCCTGATCCACAGCGTGTATCCTCGGGCCAGTCCTGCTTTGATCTCTGTAGTCAGAGGAAATGTTAAAATTACATAGTGAATGTTCTCCAATACTGTTATTGCTTGAGTTGTGTGCCTGTGTTTTTGTTCTTTTTTTTTTTTTTACTTTTCTAGGTCCTTTGTATTTCCATGTAAATTTTGAATTTCAATTTCCAATTGTTCATTGCTAGGAAACACACACACCTGATTTTGTGCATATACCTTGTGTCCTGCAATCTTGCTAAATTCAAATATCAGTTTTAGTGGTTTTGGAGATATCTTAGCATTTTCTCTGTAAAACAAATAAAATGTTCAAAACACAGTCACTACTTCTCCAGGAGTCTCTCCTTCAAGGGTGGAGATGAGGTGAAGCTTCCATTTCCAGCAAACTGTGGCCAAAGGCTACTTCTTTTTTTTTTTCTTTTCTTTTTTTTTTTGCGGTACCCGGGATTGAACCCAGGGGGCGTTCTACCTCCGCGCTACACCCCCGGCCCTATTTTTTATACTTTATTTTGAAACCAGGTCTCACGAAGTTGCGGAGGGCCTCACTAAGTAGAGAGAGAGAGAGAGAGAGAGAGAGAAAGAGAGAGAGAGAGCTGAGGCTGGCCGCGAACCTGGATCCTCCGGTCTCCGCCACCCAAAGTACTGGGATTACAAGCGTGCGCCACCACGCCCGGCTTCAAAGGTTACTTCTAAGTAGCATGTTCTTTCATTCTGAGACTGGGCGACTTTTTGTTTAATAACTAAAATCTATTAAGAATTTGTGTATATATAATTTATTTGAGGAAAAAAATCAATCAAAATAAAATAATAAAACACGAGAAGAAAAACGCCTCAAAGTAAATTCCTTGGATGAGGACGTGGCGGATCTGACTGGAAAGCAGCCTGAGAGCCCCCTTCTCTCCCCTCGGCCCCTGGAAATGGTCTCTTAGCGCCGCGGGCTTCAGAGAAAGCTTCCCAAGGGGAGAAGGGGTCTGAGGGGGCACTGAGAGCCGCTTCTGAAAAAGACGATTCTAAGAACTGACCGAATCTCAGACGTGGGGAGACCTTAGAAATGAACCCCCACCCCCACACTCAGCACGGTTTTCCTCCACAACATCCCTGCGAGGGCGGTCGGCCTCCGTCTGTACAGTCAGAGATGGAGAACTCACCTCTGAAGCCCTCGCTGTCACTTGTCACGGCGCTATGTCAGCTGTAGAAACCTCGGCAACTTTCCCCCGAGGTTCTAGCTGTGTCCTTCTTAGCTCTAAATCTCCAACCCCTCTTATACTGGGAAGCAATCAATTTATAGAAACATGGAATGCTGAAGCTACAAAAGTTCTCTACTATTACAAGTGCAGGACAGTGCTACATGTGTTTTCTCTTTAACTTTACCTCCACTGGTCCCAAGTTAGAGGCTGAACTTGCTGGAGTGAGGGTAGCAGGTAGGGAAGGAGATGAAATTCGCTGATTGCAAATGGACTTGGAGTATCTAAGGAGGAGCAAGAAAACAAGTGTGGCTACAGCAGAGGAAATAAGACAGATAGTGGGAGGAGATACATGAGACTTAGGGTGTTTGTTTTATTTTTTGGTATTGGGTATTGAACCTAGGGGCATTCTACCTCCAAGCTGTACCCCCAGCCCTCTTTATTTTTTGCTACAAAATAGGGTCTCACTAGGTTGCTGAGGGTCTCGCTAAGTTGCCGAGGCTGGCCTGGAACCTGTGATCTTCCTGTATCAGCCTCCCAAGTACTGGGATTAAAGGCATGCACCACCACACCTGGCTTAATTTAGGATTTTATCTTGAATGTAGTTGGTAGCCACTGCAGTTCTGAAAAGGGATCCATTTCTGGATGGCTGCATTTCCTCTGTTGGCCGTACAACTCCCATCCCTGGCCTCTGGCAAGCATCCTGGTTTGCAGATCCAAGCTCCCATGCCAACTGAGAATCTGCAGTTGCCTAATTCTGACCAGGAGGCGTGTTCTGCACATGCTCCCAGAGCTGCCAAAGTCCCTGCAGATGATCAGTGAAGCGTACCACGAGCGAGTATTCAGCAAAGAAACAGGTCACAGAACAACTGACATGTTAGGGACTGAGAGCAAGCCAGATCCAGGCTAGAACTAAGAATGGGTGAACTTATCCAGGGTAGTCACCGCAGGAAAATCTGCTCCAGGTCACTTAGTGTGATCTACTGTGCATGTGCACGTGCATGTGCGTGTGCGTGTGCATGTGCGTGTGCGTGTGTGTGTGTGTGTGTGTGTGTGTGTGATGAGGGACTGAACACAGGGACATTCTACCTCCAAGCTATACCCCCAGCCCTTTTTTGTTTCGTTCTGAAACAGGGTCTTGCTAGGCTGCTGAGAGTCTCACAAAGTTGCTGAGGCTGGTCTAGAACGTGTGATCCTCCAGTCTCAGCCTCCCAAGTACTGGGATTCCAGGCATGCACCACCACACCTGGCTGTGACCTGCTACTCTTACCTAGAAAAGTAGAAGCAATCTGAAGTTTACCACACGTCCATGAGAATCTGTTGGCATTTCCTGGAAGCTGCTAAAAATATGCATCAAATTGTGGGTACCGAAAGAGCGCTTGCTCTTTCTGCCCCATGGTCTCAGGGATCACTTGGAGACACCTGTTACCCTCCCAGTCTCATCTGTACAAGGAGTTGCAATCTATCTCACAGGCACAGTGAAGATGAAGGAGGTAATAAAAGTGAAGAGCCTACTACATAGGAAGTGCACAATCTATATTAGATATTCTCATTTATACTTTTATGACCACAAAATGACAGCCAACTAAGTAGTAAGTGTGTCCTTAAAAACAACACTTTTAATGTCCTTCTGGCACAGAATAATAAACATTTTATTTGGTTTGTTTCTTTTGTATTTACTATTATATGATCAATGGAATTTAAACACGGTCTGAAAAATATATCCTCTTTTCTAAACCTCCCACCAAGGTTGGAATAATTATGTTATACAACTAAGAAGTAAAGTTGTAAATTCAATTAATATAAGATTGATAACACCAATTCTGAATAAAGATTAGCAAGTGAGACAGGAATCTCCAAGGCTGACAATTGTTCTACAAGTCATTCAGACCTAGGCCTATTGTTTTCAATGTCCATATCCTGTTTCTTTGGTACTAGGAATTGAACCCAGGAGCATTCAACCTCTGAGCCACATCCCAGCCCTGTTTTACTTTTTATTTTTTCAAACAGGGTTTCACTAAGTTGCTGAGGGTCTTACTAAGTTGCTGAGGTTGGCCTGGAACCTGCAATCCTCCTGTCTCAGCCTCCCAAGTACTGGGATTACACGTGTGCACCACTGCACCCGTCCTAGAATGTCTATATCCTTTAAGTATAACATATTTCTATTTCCCTTCATGAAATTTAACTAAAATTACTAAAGTTGGCAACAGAAGCAGGAAACCATTCATAAGACCAGCGTCTTTTTACTTTTATTAATGAAAAGTTACATAATAGTTTCAGCAAACTACAGAATTCCCATCTTAGAGTCTTTTAATATTTATAGAAATTTAAAGGAGTTATCATGCTAAAGTTCATTTTGGAAACTGAGAATTTCTATTATCTGACAGCAATCAATTCTGTATTATTTTAGCTCAACTGCAGAAAAGCTATGTAAGAGTTATGTTCATTTTTATTCATTAACAATAAGTCAACCATGTCTAGATCTTGACCTAGAAGTTCAAGTCAGTATGACTAACAAAACCATACTAATCAGGTGTCAAGTCCAAACCACCGAGTCTCTCAACCGTACACTATGGGAAAAAAAGGCAGAGCGGTGGGAACCATTTAACAGAAATGCTACACAAAATGATCCAAGAACACACAACTACCTTAAAGAAATCAAAAGAAAGGCTGTAACTAAGCACAAAGACATGTTTATGCAATGTTTAAAAAATGAAATCCCACATTTCCTATGGTGACGTGTCTCCTTACACCTCTATTTCACCAAGTCTGGATTTTATTTTTATTTATTTATTTTTATTTTTGATGGTACTGGGGATTGAAGCCAGGGGCATCCTACTTTGAAGCTATACCCCCAGCCTTATTTTATTTTATTTTATTTTTTATTTCCAGACGGTCTCATTAAGTCGCTGGGAGTTCGCTCCACTGCTGAGGCTGTCCTCCAGCCTGCAATCCTCTGGTCTCAGCCTCCCAAGGACTGGGATTACAGGCATGTACCACCATGCCAAGCTTGGATATTTTAAGGTAATTAATAATTTTGATTTTTTCAAACTATCACACAGAAAAACTACTTCTAAACTACAATTTCGAATCAATAAACTTTCCCTTTTTTTGCTTTGAAAAACTTATTTTGGAATAACTTTAGAATTACAATGTAGTTACAAAAATAGTACAGAGTTTCTGTATATCTTTCACCCAGTTTCCCCTAGAGTTAACATCTTATGTAATCATGGCATATTTGTCAAAACTAAGAAATTAAAATTTCAGATACACTATTATGAATTAATTTAGATCTTGCCTGTTTTTCCATTAACATCTTTTTTCAGTTTGTAGGTGCAATCCAGGGTATCACATTACACGTAATGACTTTTTTAATGCTATAAGTTTTGATATATGCCATACTTCTGTATCTTATTAACAATTTTCTCATTATACTTATTATAAAGAATAAACCTAAAACTCCCTGGAAAATAAGATTATTGAGTATTAGAGAAATGTTACATGAATATCCATATTAACACATTTCTCCTAATGTATTATATAAGAGAAAAAAAACATAAATCACTAAAGTAAGATATGGCCCGTTGCCTATTCTGCCAAGACTCTATGAAGAACAAATGACTCAATGTTCCAGAAATAGCTCTTCAAAAATGCTTGTCACTTACCTATGTCCCAAGGCTCTTGTAGTCATATGATATAGAGTAAGTCTTTTCAATTAATTCTGTAATAGAATATAAAGTGGCATTATAATCATATTCAGATAATCCAGCTTTATCAAATATATATAAAAACTACTTTCTTTTCATTTTTAATTACTGTATGATATTTGTATTAAGATAACAAAAGAATTAATTTAAGGGAAATTAATTTCACGTTGTATTACTAAAATTTAATAAAAGTTTTAAGATGAACAAAAAATGTTCCAGAAAAAAAGACATACCACAGTGACTAAAACTGGCTGAGAGAGGAAGCTTCACATTCTTTTCCGAGTGCATAATGCTGTGGAAATTACTAAATCGTCACAAACAAGTGAATCACACCAAGGGCACAGCCTTCGTGATGAGAAAGCAGTCCTCAAGAGTTAGAAGATTCTTGAAAGCACACATGTCTGGTAAAGTATCCCTGTGTGTCACTTTGCCTGAGACAGTCCCAATTTGTGCCCACTAACCCAGCGTCCCACCCAATTTATCATCTGTCCTAGAGTTATCATCCTCCAATGATTTTTTTTTTAATGGGAGCATTAAAATAAGCTGGGGCTTGTTTGTAATTTACTTTTAGGGTCTGGCATGAACTCACAGGGCCTGGTGTGAGGTAACAGGCAGTGGAGCCAGTTGTCAACGTGGTTAAATCTCAAAGACACCTACAGTGACCACCTCGATGTCCTACAACTGACACCTAACTTGCAAAGACAGTACCCAGCCCGCTTGCAAAACAGGGAAGTAGAAGAAATACCCAACCTTACTGCCCCTGCTTACAACCAGCTCAAAGACACCAACGAATAAAAGCAGACAGAGGTAATTAACAGGTTACTCTACAGAGCATGACTTTTCATCTAGATCAAATGACTTTTAAAACACTCAGTTCTGAATCAGAACTGTGCTATTTACATAGTCAAAGTAAAGTGATAAATGTTACTTTGTTGGCTCAACTAGCAGAAGAAATTCACAGTTTAGTGATGAATTTCTATCACAGTTTCTATCAGCGTTAAATATGTCAAATATATAAAAACCAGTTAATTCCAATAACGGTTCGTTTCATCTAATTCATGAAATCAAAGTAAGGCTTTTATAAATTCATTCTGTAGAATATGAAGCACCTAATATTGTAATTGCTATTTAAGTTCAGTTTAAAAGCTAAAATTACAGTTGGTTCTTATTATTCACAAGTAGTGAAGTTCTATAAGTCACCATGAACACTGAGTTAGTGAATACCCAACTGCTGCTCCCGGGGGAGAAAGGGTGAGGTTCCTGAGAGCCTCTGGTCACATCCTCATCAACTGATCAAATGACATGCACCCTTGCTTCATGTATGTTTCTGTTTCAAGATATTTCATATATATTGTTGATTCACTAACAGTGAACTCGCAGCAACAGCACAATGACTCAAGTCTAAATGAAGCTTACCTAACATATGTAATGTTTCTATAAGGCACATCACAGCCTTCTTGCACTTAGGAACACACTAGGTTCATAGCTGGTGGTCATTTTTAACAGCAAAATCACTAATAAGATGCACAAAAATGCAAAACCCCTGGCACGACACAGACCACCAACAGGACACTCATTTACAGTATGAGACCAGAAAGAAGACAGAGCATGTGCTCGGCGGGGCACACGTGTGCTCAGCTGCCCACATCCCTTCACTGCTCTGTGCTGTGTGGACTCCTTCACCCTACTGAGTGACCACCAGAGCTCCATGAGTATTGATCTTCAGGTTCCAAATCTAAATAGGAAATCTGTGAATAACAAGAATCAACTGGATTTGTTCTTACAGTGATAACACAACACAATTACAAATTTTGGTGGAGTGTAGACACCATCATAGTAAGAACGTTTTTACAAAATTAACAATTATGGAAGAGAAGCAAACCTGGATCTGGTGCCCACATGAACTGTAACCTACCGCTACCAATCAAAATGAAAGCGAATACCTTTCACAACTGCATCCACAGAAGCTGAGAGTCGACCGAACATCACAAAAATTTATACACACTATGAAACTGAATTAAAATATTTTTGTGATAAAAATTAGGTCGAATTAAAGAACTATTTCATCAAGACTCACTTTGCAAAATCATCAATAGCACTGATGATTTTTCAATCACGCATTCTAAATCTTGGTTTCATTTTGTTCAGTCAGTTGGAAATAACTATAGACTAAATGTTTGTGTCCCTAAAAATTCTTATGTTGAAGTCCTAATGCCCAACATGAGGGTATTTAGAGGCACGGTCTCTGGGGGAGGTAACGAGGGTTAGACTAGGTCATGTACATGGATGGTGATATTAATGCCTTTATAAAAATGTAACAAGACATAAGATATCTCCCTTTCTCTGTCCCTCTCTCCCTCTCCCTCTCTCTCTCTCGCCCTCTCCCTCTCCCTCCCTCTCTCTCTCTCTCCCTCCCTCTCTCTCTCTCTCTCTCCCCCTCTCTCCCTCTCTCCCTCTCCCTCCCTCTCTCTCTCTCTCTCTTCCTCTCTCTCTCTCTCTCTCCCCCTCTCTCCCTCTCTCCCTCTGCCTCTCTCTCTCTCTCCCTCTCTCCCTCCCTCCCTCTCTCCCTCTCTGCACACAGCAAGGAAGAGCCATGTGAGGACGTAAGATCAAGCCAGGTCTGCGGCCAGGAGCAGGCTGTCCGACAGTGACTCTTCACACACTCTGATCTTCACTTCCAGCCTCCAGAAATGTGAGAAATAAATGCTTGTTATTTATGTCACCCAGTCTATGGCATTCTGTTAGAGCAGCCCAGACTAAGACAGGAATCTTTAATATTTAGTTTTTAAAGCGAATCTATTTTTTTAACTGTATAAGTTTAGATTATACACCAAGATGAAATGATTCTGAGAATGCCGACAATCTAGCAGCATATAAATTTGATAAAAGTCTCAAGACTTCTAAAATAGATACAATTTATGTGATAAGATTTGTCTTGTAAAAATTTTGTTGAATAAAAGCATTCTAAATAGAGTAAAAAGGACACAGGAATATTTACATAGTAAACTATTTTTTAAAAATTTAGGATAACCTCAGTTTAGTAGAATTTGCTTTGAACTTATCAGGTACCTCAGTATCTATAATTTGAGATCATATTCTAAAATTTTTTTAATTATGATTTATAGAGAATAGTAGCTGTTGGGAAAAAAACCACCAAGGTCAAATTTAGCAACCATAAAATGCAGCTTTGAAAAAGACCACAATTTTATGAAATAATTTAAAACAATAAAACCAAAATTTTAAAATACATTCTTTCAGAAATATATAGATACCTATATTTATGGCTAAGATACTAAATAATACATGTAAACTCTTACTGAGAATTTTATGTTCTTTTTAATGAAAACTCAACAGAATAGCTTTCGTTTTACTTTAATGAACACAGGTATATGTTAATATTTTAGAGTAAGTTTATTTTTGAGATAATTTCTTAATAGGACTATTTTATAGGTTCACCAATATGATAAAACCGTTTGTCAATGAATAAAATTACATAATTGGATAACCTTCATATATAATTCTATTTATTTAAACTCCTTATCCTCAAAAGAATCCCAATTTGGAAAAGAAATTAAGTGTTTAACTTAGGTGTGATGGTTAATTTTATGTGTCAACTTGGCTAGGTTATGGTGCCCAGCTGTTTAGTCTAACACTAATTTAGGTGTTGCATGTGGGTCTCTGTGGACATGATTAACATTTACAATCAGTTGATTTTAAATAAAGCAGATTACCCTCCATAATATGGTGGGCCCTATTAAATCAAGCAGAGGACTTAATAGAAAAGACTGACATTTCCTGCAGAAACTCTGCCTGAAGACTCTAACATATAAATCCTGCCTGAGTTTCCAGCCTGCTGGCCTGTCCTCCAAATATCAGACTTTCCAACTCCCACAATCATGTAAGATCATCTCGTAGAATAAGCTCACTCTCCCTTCCTTTCCCTCACTCAGGCTGTCTATCTGTCTGTCTGTCTGTCTGTCCATCTGTCCGTCTGTCCGTCCATCCATCCATCCCTCCATCCATCCATCCATCCATCCCTCCCTCCCTCTGTCCATACATCCATCTCTCCATCCATCCATCCATCCATCCATCCATCCATCCATCCATCCACCTTACTAGTTTTCTCTGAAGAACTCTGATTAATACACTAGGAAGGGAGACAAGAAGTACCTAGGAGCTTAACCAAAAAGTGGGAGAGAGGGTTTCATTTTAGGAAGCATGCAACAAAATCGTGAACATTATTATTAAAGAAAAACACAGCCCCAGGTTCTATGTCACACCTTTTTATACCAGCATGACACCACACAAGCCAACAGTGCGACCCTTAGCTTTTTTTTTTTTTTTTTTTG
>PVJS01059185.1:0-11564 GCA_004027185.1 Glis glis | reverse complement strand
AGCTACACCCCTGGCCCTATTTTTTATCCTTTATTTTGAAACCCGGTCTCACGAAGTTGCGGAGGGCCTCACTAAGTATCTGAGGCTGGCCGCAAACCTGTATCCTCCAGTCTCCGCCTCCCAAGTACTGGGATTACAAGCATGCGCCACCACGCCTGGCTTATTTATTTCTTTTAAATCATTTATCATTTGCTCTGTATTTTCTCCCATGAGAATGCAAGCTTCATCAGATGGTAGACAATCAACATTTGGTTGAATTAATAAATGTCTTCTGATTTGTCTCATTGAACACCCCTCCCAATAAATGTTTGAATTGGTGAACTTGGGAGAGTTCTTTAGTGTATATGTAATATGAAGAGAGCAATAATTCTGTAAACTTCAAATGCCTAAAACATGCAAAACACTAAAAAAAAAACCGGTAAATATTCAATAGATGTTCAATTGTATTATTATCAATCTGTGGTTTTATCTCTTTTTGAGCACATTTTATAAAATGTTATTATGATTTTAACATTACAGAGAAGATTTATCTCAAGATGTCTTGTTTCCTAGAGCAATTATTTTAGACTATTCTTTCATTTATACTTAATAGTTAATGCTCCCCATCTTTCTTTTCTCTCTGTAGCATCAACACATAGGAAGTTTAGGGTGGGGATGGCAAGCCATATTATTTATCTTTGCTGGAGCATTCTTTTCCAGCTTATTATTTGCACAAGTATCCTGTTCCTGGATTATTCTGAATTGTTCTCCCTTTTTTCCTAAGCAGTGTTTTACAAATGCACTTAGAGTTGAATGGGAAGTGGGGTCACTGATCATAGTGTCTGATGGTGACAAGGCCTAGGGGAGAAATGGAAGTGAGCAGCCATGGAAAGGATGACCTTGGATCTGGCCATCCCTCCTTGGCTTACTTCTCATCCCATGAAAAAGCAGCTTTTTGGGGTCCATGGTCCTCCCCTTTGGGGCCAGCAGAGAATCCTCCAGGGTTTTCCCAGTTGTGAAACCACCAAGCAAGACAGAAGGAAGACAGTGTTGGGAGTTCTCCAAGCCTGCCTCCTGGGCATCTCTTTGTCACGAAAATGGGCCCCCAGTAACACATTCCCTTCCTCTTCCATGTCCTATTCACCATCACTATTCCACATCCAAAGAAAAGGAGCCTCTAACATTAGGAGGGATCAGTCCACAAGAACACCCTCAATCTGACAACAGTTGCAAGTTTGGGGGCCCCCAAGACCCTCAAGCGTGACAATGCACTAGAAGGACTCAACTCATTGTTATACCCACGGATATAGTTTATTATAGTGAAAGGATGCAGATGTCAATCAATCCGCTAGGGAAGAGGCAGATGGCAGAGTGCAGGGGAGTCCCCAGAACAGAGTTCCGATCATCCTTTCCCATTTGGGTTAGGAACAGTGCTGCTTTTCCCGGTTGTGATGTGTGACAATACACACACAGTACTGCCAGCTGGGGAAACTCATCCAAGCCTCGGTGTGCAGGGTTTAATTAGGACTTCGTGTGACTAATCCAGCCCCTCTGGATGTTGGAACTGATACTATGTGACCAAAAGCCCCCTCCTTAAGTCACACTGTTAGACTATCCAGAGTGACCCAAGGCTCCCAGACAAACAAAAACATTCCTATCAGGCATGGCATTCCAAAGGCTTTAGAGATTACCTCCCAGAGGCAGGGCAAAGACCAGATCTCTCTTAGGCAAGGTTGGATTCTTTACTCCACAGCCCTTGTGAACACCCTTCCTTCCTTCCTTCCTTCCTTCCTTCCTTCCTTCCTTCCTTCCTTTCTTCCTTCCTTCTTTTTTTATTTTGCTGTACTGGGGATTGAACCCAGGGGCTTCTACCTCTGAGCTACACCTCCAGCCCTAATTTTTTATTCTTTATTTTGAAACAGGGTCTCACTAAGTTGCGGAGGGCCTCACTAAGTAGCTGAGGCTGACTGCGAACCCGGATCCTCCTGTCTTAGCCTCCCAAGCACTGGGATTTCAAGCGTGTGCCACCACGCCCGGCTACTCACTTACATTTCTGACTCTGTACCTGCTTTGAACTCTAGAGAAATGATATTGGACCTTGCTGCTCTTTCTTTTGGCTCAGTTTCCTTTATATCTGGTAGCTAGAGCTCCTGGCGTCTAGAACAGCACTGGCTTCTCAGAGGTACTCAGCATATTTGCTGAATGAATGAAGTACGTATGTATGAAGGAATGAATGACTATATGGTATGAAGTTATGGTCACTCTCTAGTAATGTCGTGGTTGATGTTTCATGTTGGCCTTTGTTCTAGCAGATTTCAGAGAGAGTGGAGATGTCAACTCCCTGGAAGGCAAACCTCTTGGTTTACAAATGAGGAAGGAAATATCCAGAAAGACTGAGTCACCTGTCCACTGGGGAGGGGCACAGATGGGGTTAGAACACAGGTTTCCCAACTTTAAAAACTTCTCTAAACCACATGCTTTGCTTTGTTTCCTCTTTTTTGTGCAAAAAATGACAATAAACTTTTTTTTTCTGTAATGGGAACTGAACACAGGGGCATTCTACCTCAGAGTTTACATCTCCAGCCCCCTTTTTGTGTGTGTGGTACTAGGGATTGAACTCAGGGGCATTCTACTGCCGAGCTACACCCCCAGCCCTTTTTTAAAACATTTTTTTTATTTGGAAACATGGTCTTGCTAAGTTGCTGAGGCTGGCCTCGAACCTGCGATCCTCCTATCTCAGCCTCCTAAGTACTGCGTTTACAGGCACGCGCCACCACGCCCAGCATCCCCAGCCCTTTTTATTTTTTGTTTTGAGACAGGGTCTCTCTAGGTTGCTGAGAGTCTTGCTATGATGCTGAGGCTGTCCTCAAACCTTTGATCCTCCCATCTCAGCCTCCCAAGTACTGGGATTACAGGTATACGCCACCATGCTGGTTTACAACTGTTTCTTTGGAGTGAGTGTGTTATTAACAGAGCGACTCCCACATGCGGGACACTTGGACTTGCCCAGCCTGTCTTGCAGTGAGGGAGGAAAGAAGTTGAAAAGTTACCAGTCCAGGATTAAGGGAGTTGCTAACCTGGACACTGATTCCACTTTTCAACATTTGGGGAATTCACAGTGTTTGCGTAGGTTTTGAAAGTTGATTGATTGAATTCCTCAAGTGATTCCAAAGCATTCTGGTTTTAAAGAAAAGTTTCTTCCCAGGGATATGCTGAGCCTGGATCAATAGACAAAATCTGGGCAAGAGATACATTATTCAAAAGTACTTTTAAAGGTAATGTCCGACCTGATAGTTAAGATTACAGTGAAAAGACAGTCACAGCCAGTTCTGGAGCCCAGAACAAAAGGCAGCATGGTGTATCTAATGTGGGGGTCACACCCCTGCTAGTGTTGGTTCTTCTGAGGGTCCCACCACATTTAGGACCAAGAGTAGCTGCAAGGTTAAGATTTATGCAGTACTTACTGTGTGGCAGGCGATGTTCCAGGTGCCGTATAGATATTAAATCATTCATTTCTCACAATGACCTATGCTGTTATTGTCAACATCCCTGCTGGGGGAACTGAAGCACAGAGAGGTTAAGTAATTTGTCCAACTTCACTCAGCCAGTAGGTGGTTCTAGGGTTCAAACATGAGCAGTTCAGCTGGAGTCCAAGCCTTCTTCCCCACCATGCCCACACTCATGATTGAAATAGCAGGTAAATTAAATTAAAATGGACCTAAGGATATATCTGTCTTCTTTTTCTTTCTTTCTTTTTTTTTTTTTTTTTTGCAGTACTGAGGCATTCTACCTCTGAGCTACACCCCCAGCCCTATTTTATTCTTTATTTTGAAACAGGGTTTCACTAAGTTGCGGAGGGCCTCACAAGTTTCTGAGGCTGGCTGCGAACCTGTAATCCTCCTGTCTCAGCCTCCCAAGTACTGGGATTACAAGTGTGTCCACCACACCTGGCTTCTTTTTCTTTTTTGTGTGGTGCTGGGAATTGAACCCAGGGCCTCCTGCATGCCAAGCACTGTATTTGCTTCCTACTGCTGCATAACAAATTACCACAAAGGCAGTGTCTTCACACACATGAACCAATTACCTCCCGGCTTCCGTGGGCTGGGAGGCTGTGTAGGGTTAGTTGGGTCCTCTCTTTGAGTCCTCACCAGATAGAAATCAAGCAGGCTGGGGGGGGGACTCTTCCAAGCTCACTGATTGGTGGAAGGACCCACTTCCCTATGGCTGCAGATCTGAGATCCTAGAAGTTCCCAGGGCTGCTCCTGTCCTCTGCCATGTGTCTGTCTCCACAACACAGTGGCTGATTCTTCAAGGCCAACAGATGAGCATCCTGCTGCTTTGAATCTCTCTCACTTCTCCCATCTACAACTTCCAGACCCTCTTTGAAAGGGTTCCCGATGAGGTCAGACCCACCCAAGGATGATCGCGCTTAGATTCTCCTGAAGTCAGCCTTCACTATATTTTCAAAATCCCTTCGCCTTTGCTGTGGACTCACACTCAAAGTGAGGAGATGCTAGAGGACATGTGTGCCCACCAGGAATCTTGAAGGGCCATCCCAGATTTCTGTCAATCACAAAGCATAACATTAACATAGAAAATGTCACCAAAGGGTAGGAGTAGTGGGAGGGAGGGAAGGCACAGGAGCTGCCCTCACCCTTAGATGTGTACTTGAGCCTCAGCTGTCCTCCCCCTCCCACCCCACCCATCCTGGCTCCTTATCCCCTGCCTTGATTCTGCCATGGGCATCTCCATCAGGAGTCATGTCCTGCCCAGGCCACCAGAGAGGCAGGGGTGCCGCTGAAAGATTAGTGGCAATATCACCCAGAGGCAGCTGGGAAAGAAGGGAAGAGGAAGTGCTCTGGCTTGTGTCACCTCCACCCTCTCTGAGGCGGTCTCAAGTGTCTCCAACAGCAGCTTCCCCTCCTACAATGGCATTCCTGGGGGATGGCATCACTGTCCTGTAAGATCTCAGTCCAACTGTACTTTTCTCACCATTTCCCTTGACTGCTGCCCCTACTTCGTCTGGGTCCCTGTGGTGCTTACTGGACAGCATTCCTGCAGATCTGGAGGCAGGAAATAGTGAGACAGCTCTGTCCGTGTCCTGGCACAAAGTCACCAGCTAAGTTCTTTGCAGAGACAAAGCCCCACAAGGATGGGAAGAGGTGTGTGTGTGTGTGTGTGTGTGTGTGTGTGTGTGTGCATATGTGTTTAAGAGATAGAGGGACCCTTCTGTCATTTGATAAGGCCAGGGAGCTAAAAAGAAAGCCAGGGAGTTATACGATCCCAGCAGTCAGAACTCTTGGTTGAAAAACACCCTAGCAAGGCAGCATCCTGAATGAGAGTGTAGGTAGAGATGGCAAATGATTAGGGTCAGGGCTGGTATTGTTAACCTCCGTATCCACCCCCACCCTATGGACACCCAGTCCAGCCCTCTGCATATTGCATCTGAATAAAGATCTGACATCCGTCTGGGTGAATTTTGCATTTTGCATCCATCTAGATGGATTTTGAATTCCTTTGCATGTGTGTGTGTGTGTGTGTGTGTGTGTGTGTGTGTGTGTGTGTGTTTGGTACTGAGGATTGAACCCAGGGGCATTCAACCTCCAAGCTATACCCCCAGCCCTATTTTAGTTTTTTAATTTTGAAACAGGGTCTCACTAGGTTGATGAGAGTCTCACTACTTGCTGAGGCTGTCCTCAAACCTGGATCCTCCTGTCTCAGTCTCCCAAGTACTGGGATTATAAGCATGTGCTACCACACCCGGCTTCCATTCCTTTGCATTTGGCTCTACACAGTGATTTTGACTTTTGAGGAAGAGGGGAAGGGAGCTTATGAATTTCATTCATTCATTCATTCATTCATTCTTTTATCCATTTAACAAACATTTATTTAATGCTGGCAAAAGGATTGTTTCTGTCCTGGAGACACTGACAACAGACAAAGTCCCCACATTAATTATAGTGAATAAAACAGAAAGCAAGCAAATAATTATATAAAACAACATAATATATAATGCAGGGTAGGGATAAGGGCTATGAGTTTTCTTATGAGAATATGATGAAAGCTATGGGAGAAAGAAAGAAAGAAAGAAAGATAGATTAAATGTTCAGTGTTGGCCTGTAATTTTCAAAAGGTCATCTCTCCTAAAGATCTCGTCCCCAGAGATATTCATTCTCTCTCTCTCTCTGTCTCTCTCTGTCTCTCTCTCTCTCTCTCTCTCTCTGTATTAGGGATTGAATCCAGGGGCATTCTACCTCTGAACTACACCCCCAGCCCTTTTTATATTTTTTTATTTTGAAACCACGCTGGCCTTGAACCTGCAGTTTTCCTGTTTCGGCCTCCAAGTACTGGGATTACAGGTGTGCACCACTGTGCCTGGCCCAACATACCGCCCACTTTTGCGGGGGGGCAGTGCTGGGAATTGAAACCAGGGCTTAATGCATGCTAGGCAAGCACTCTACCACTGAGACAAATCCCCAGCCCCCTCCCTTTAAAGTTCCACAGGTAATTCTACACAAATGGAATTAAGAACCATGGTTTTATTTTATTTTATTTTTGAACCATGGATTTAAAAAATTTGATTTTAATCCACATTATAAAAAAGAAAAAGAATCTACACATGCTAATTTGCAGAAGGCCTAAGCATACCTGCCAGACACCTGGCCATAGGCCTGTACTGAGCTCTTCAGAATTTGCCTCTGCTAAATGGCTGCCCAGCCCAGGGAGCTGAAGTCCAGTGTGCCACTGAGGCCATCTTTTTTTGCTTTGGCTAATCCTTCATGCAGCAACCCCCCCACCTTTTTAAAAATACATGCCCCCTTTGGATCAAAATCAAAATCAAAATCTCATCTCTCCCTGGAAATTCTGAAACAAAGAGGTACAACCCCCAAGGGAGAAATTCTATGTTTTCAGAGTAATCTCATAAACTAAGACTTTGTTCAGTTCTATTTTCCAATATGTGTATTATGAAAATATCAAGACTAAGATTATATATTATGTTCAATATGCTTTTCAAATACACACCATATAATTCATGTCCTTCCTCATCTCTCCTGTCCCTTTTTTTTTTTTTTTTTTTTTTTGCGGTACCGGGGATTGAACGCAGGGGCGTTCTACCTCCGCGCTACACCCCCGGCCCTATTTTTTTTATGCTTTATTTTTGAAACCGGGTCTCACAAAGTTGCGGAGGGCCTCGCTAGGTAGAGAGAGAGACAGAGAGAGAGAGACAGAGAGAGAGAGGAGAGAGATAGATTGTTCGATCGATTGATTGCGCGCATGTGCGCTGAGGTTGGCCGCGAACCCGGATCCTCCGGTTTCTGCCTCCCAAAGTACTGGGATTACAAGCGTGCGCCACCACACCCGGCTCCTGTCCCTTTTTTTAATGTAGTGCTTTCCAGCTTACAGGTAAGGTTATGCATTTCTGTGTTCTCTATTCTTTCTCTGGTGATTTCTAGGTAGTAGAATAAATAGATGGGAAAAGAAAGGGAGAATTTGAACAGCAGGGAGTTTCATGTAAAGATTGAAACATTTGATTTCTTTCCTACTGAAACCCCATTAGAGTGCCAGTAAAGGGATTTTTTAAGGCACAAACCCACATGAATGGGGAAAATTGGAGAGTAGAAAACAGCAATAAAATTGGAAACCCACAAAGCAACTAGATAAGGGGTAATTTGCTTAGTAGACCCAAGAAAATGGAGAGAAAATTGAATCAGAAGCCAACAGTGCAGAATGTGGGAAATCAACCCGATTTGTAAGCCAGAATCCCCATAAGGCTGGAGCGTTGGCAGCACTCTAGAAGTAGAGGTGAGGGTGAGGGGTGCTCAAATCAGGAGGATCGGCTGAAAGTCTGTCTGTGGAGCAGTCAAAGCTCCATATTACTTCCCAGAGTCCATGCAGCTGGACAATTGCCTCTCCCTGTTCTGGAAAAAGATGAGAGAAGGCAACACCAAGGGTCTCTGGCCTGGGGAAGGGTGGGGGACAAGCACTGCAGAAAACAGGGGATGCTGGGCTCCCAAGCACCATCTTACCCACTCCACAAGTCTATCAGCCAGGCTTCCATTCATCCTTTAGGCAGGAGCTTCGTAGAGTCTACTTTGATAATCTGTCCAGCCCCAAAGGAAAGAGCTAAAGACACTGACATGGGAATTCCACAAGGAAAAAACCCAGACACACAAAGATGAAGTTTGCAGTTCCCCTACAGTTCAGAGATTCTAATACAATTGTGTATCACCTGAACTTAAAGACAAACATTAGCTCCCCCTTAAAATGGGGATGACAGTCTCCCTACTGCATAGGTGTAGTGCAGAATTAAATGAAATGGCACTTGTTTGTGTGTTTTGTGGTGCTGGAGATTGAACCCAGGGCCTCGTGCATCCAAGACAAGTGTATTACCACTGAGTTACACTCTTGCCCTCTAAATGAGCTGATACTTGGGAAGTGTTTAAAACACAGTAGAATTTATATAAGTTTTTTTTGTTACAGATAAAGGATTACTAGACATCTAAAGAAATCTAGTATGAACAATAGAGACCAAAACGATTAGAAAATAAAGTTGCTTAGAGACTCTGCTACTTAGAACAAGAAAGAACACTTCCTTAAACCCATCACTTATATAAATAGAGCTATATAAAATATATTTATATGGAAATATATAGCCGCGTGTGGTGGCGCATGCTTATAATCCCAGTACTTGGGAGGCTGAGACAGGAGGAGCGCAGGTTCATGGCCAGCCTCAGCTACTTAGTGAGGCCCTCAACAACTTAGTGAGACCCTGTTCCAAAATAAAGAATAAAAAATAGGGTTGGGGGTGTAGCTTGGAGGTAGAATGCCCCTGAGTTCAATCCCCAGTACCACAAAAAAGAAATATATATGTATGTAATATATTAAAATATATTTTGGGCATGTACACATACATAAATATACAAAGGCTTCTTGGAGGTTGAAAATATAAGAATAAATCTGAAAAACTTTCTAGGAGCATGGAATATAAAATTAATATAATCTCCCAGAAAAAAAAGCAAAAACTATAAAAGGTTAAATATTGCCCGGGGGCGTAGTACGGAGGTAGAACGCCCCTGCGTTCAATCCCAGGTACCGCAAAAAAAAAAAAAAAAATTGGACAAAAAAGAGAAGATAATTAAACCAGCTTAGGAATTCTGACAACCAGGTGTAGGCACTCCAGAAAGTGATAGAAAAGAGCCAGGCATGGTGGTGCACGCTTGTAATCCTAATACTTGGGAGGCCGAGACTGGAGGATCGCAGGTTCAAGGACAACCTCAGCAATTTAGTGAGGCTCTCAGCAACCTAGTGAGATCCTGTTTCCAAATAAGAAATAAAATCGGTCTGGGGATGTAGCTCGGAGGTGGAATGCCTCTGGGTTCAATTCCCAGTACCACCAAAAAAAAAAAAAGTTATAGAAAAGAAAAAACAAAGGAGAGGAAATCAAAGAAATGATTCAATAAAAATTTCAAGACCTGGGACATTCTCTGGATTAGAAAGACCATGAATGTATTAGTGGACCCACACAGAGGTACACAATTAGAAATTTCAAAACACTGGATGCAAGTAGATCCTGCCAATTCCAAGGAGAGGAAAAAAATCAGGTGTATAATTATCAAGAATCAGGATGAGGGGCATGATGGTACACACCTGTGATCTCAGTACTTGGGAGGTTGAGACATGAGAATCGCAGGTTCGAGGCCAGCCTTAGCAATTTAGCGAGACTCTTAGCGCGACCCTGTTTAAAAAAAAAAAAAAGAATCAGGATGGCAGGAGATTTCCTAGCAGCAACACTGGAAACAAGAAGGCAATAGAACAAGATCTTCAGAATTCTGGAGGAAAATTCTTTCCAAGCACAAATTATATACCCAGCTAAACTACCAATTAAGGCATTCTCACATGTCAAAGTCTAAAAACTCGATTTCCTATTTTCTGGAAACTACTAAAGGATGTGTTCCATTAAAATGAGGGAGTAAACATAGAGGGAGACAAATACAGAATGCAGGAAACCAAAGCACCACTCATTTGGTGGGGGTGGGTGGGGAGCTCCAGATGATGGGAAAGGAAATGCCAGGAGGGATGGTGGGCTTGTGGTGGAAAGGATCCAGCCTGTGCTGGAGCAGGCTAGAAGGCCCTGGGAGAGGTTTCTTTACAAATACTAAATCACTAGAAGAATTGACCCATATGATCCTCTTGAGAGACGACAGACAACTGGAGAAGACATTTGGGTTGAATTAGTGAAGCACAGACAATTACACAATCAAGAAAACAAGTTAACTATTCTGATAAAAACAAAAAGCACAGAAAAGCATGAATAATCACAGTCTAGTACATGGATCAGCTGTACACAGCTTCCACCTAATCATAATAGTGTTAAGAGTAAATATGGATCGTACCCCAATACAGTGTTGTTGGACTGGGAAGGAGGGGTCAGGACAGTGTGGAGGAAAGATTGCTGAGTGCTGCCATCCATGATAGGAAGTCACTAGATAACAGTGGACACAGAAACAACAAAAATCCAACACAGGGCTATTATCTAGAGACATACATGTAAACACCGAAACAATCAGTGGAGAGAAAAAAAGTGATTGCTTTTGGGAAAAGAGGAATTTGGTGTGGTGAACAATGGTCTGTCTTTTATAACAAAACAGAAATATGTGCTTTTATAACATGATGTACATGTATAATTTGAATAAAAATAGAAACTTTTTAAAAAGTTCTAAACATAATAAATAGGCTTTTTTTTCTTCTGTTTCTTCTTCTTTCCTGCCCAGGTGGACCAGAATAGCTCTGGAAGCCCCCAGGTCAGCCTCGCTGGCTCTGTTATTGTCATTTGCTTCTTGGTTGGTTTCACTTGCATGTAGTAAAACCCCAATCCTATGTGTAACTTTTAAGGAACAACCACAGGAGATTACAAAGGCTTCACTTGCTCTTGGGCCTCATGGTGAAAGCTGTGCTGCCAGACCAGACTTGGTGTACAGTCTGGAGGGAACTGCAGTCAGGGACTCAGCCCTGAGGGCTAAGGAACCCCAAACTATGGCTCCTCTTGTACATTTCTGAGATATTTTCAATACCCTGCTTCCTAGCTTTTCTTTATCCTCACCTTGTGTTTGGATCCTGAGCTCTCCTGCCTCTGACAATGGTGAGCCCCTGGTGTGTGGAAAGGGTGCACTTCTTGTTCTCTCTCTTCCCTTCTGGGGCTTCAATGTTTCATCCAGAAATGAAGAGTCTGCATTAGAACAAACCCAAAGGCCCCCGGAGGCATCTGGAAGGTCACCAACCAATACAGCTCCACTCTAGAACTCCTGCAGCTTCTACTGAAAGGTCAAATTTCTGAAAAGTAAAACCCCTAGACCTGAATGAAAAAGGGCTGTAACTATGGAAAAACCCACCGCCCCACCCCTGACCTTTGTCCAAACTACACCAGGTATTTACAAAATACCAGCAGATGTGAGATAAAATCTTAACAAACAACATTGTTACAGGAACTGGTTAACTGCGGAAAATCTATTGTATACTGGTCAGTTATCTATTACAACTGATGTTTAACTGAGGAAGGGAAAAACAAGGTTGTAAAAGTTCCTCCA
>PVJS01059184.1:0-11580 GCA_004027185.1 Glis glis | reverse complement strand
CTTTATTTTGAAACCGGGTCTCACGAAGTTGGGGAGGGCCTCACTAAGTAGAGAGAGAAAGAGAGAGAGAGAGAGAGAAGGAGAGAGAGAGAGAGAGAGCTGAGGCTGGCCGCGAACCCGGATCCTCCAGTCTCCGCCTCCCAAAGTACTGGGATTACAAGCATGTGCCACCACGCCCGGCCCCTTTGTCTTCTTTTTTATGAGCCAAACTGTATTTTTTTCATGAACAAAACATGTATTCACCCATCTTCTTACCTTAAACTACTCTTCCTCTCTGACAGAATACAAGTTTTCTTTTGCCCTAAACACAACCCATTTAAAATGTTAGCGTTATTCAAGACCTGTGTCAAATGCCATTTCCTCCCTTGAGATTTTTTTTAATACCTTGCCATACTTTACCTATTAACACAGTGGTTCATCTACTGGTCATTGTTATTTTCCTGAATTATATGCTTCTTTAAATCAAGAAATCTGGCTAGGCAATTTAGTCTTATTTTACAGTGTATTGTATTTTCTCTGACACTTGATTTCTATGGGATCTTTGAGACTATGAGGTCAGAGATAGAGTTATTGTTAAACTACCCCTAATTCATGCTTTTACTCTTCTAATTTAACTGCTAACACTTAGGCAAAGACCTTCTGATTCAGCTCATATTGCTTGCTGTGTCTCTATCTCTGTAATATTGTGAATTAGTGATATATGAAAAGTAACACATTGAATATTGTACTATTTTTAACTCTTTTAATATAATTTAATTAATCGGTATATCTTTGTAGCTTATAGTTTTCTCTTTCAAAACTAGGTCACTGATATCTCTAAACCAAATCCAATTCTGATGTTCATGCTTTTTGGCTCCATGCATAAAAGTTTCCCTACATACTTCTGCAAGAAGGGAGTGCCTTTTCATTGTACTTTAATACCACTGCACTGACATGTATAGATCCTTTCTGGCCCCAAAGAGACATAAAGTTAGGCACTTAAGAAGGATTTTGATATTCTTTCCAAAGTCCAAATTCACTGTAAGTATGTATGTGTGTGTGTGTGTGTGTGCGTGTGTGTGTGTGTGTATTACATATGTGTATGTATATGTATATATACTTACAGCATATATATGTATATATGTATATATATGAGGCATATATACATATATGTATATGTGTGTGTGTGTGTGTGTGTGTGTGTGTGTGTGTGTGTATGGCAGGACCCCTGGCTTTGTCCTTCAAACTATATTTGGCTAAAAGCAAAATGAAAAAAAAATAAAGCTTCTTCGCAGTCCCCCCTTCAGATGTTAGCAAGCAGGCAGTTTGGGAGATAAGACAGAACAAGGCTCACTCAGACATAAACAAAGCAGAGTCACCCTGGACAGCTCAGGGTATGACCCAGCACAGGCTCTCTCAAATATAAACAAAGCAGTGATGAAAAGAAAAACAACATAAGGATTAATATAATGATTAATTGCTTGGTCTGCTTCTGTCATCATGATTATGCTACAAAATGCAGGTCTCACGCCTACCCCTCCCCTCCCAACATTAGGTGACCAAATGTATAAAAGAGCTTGTATGCTCATTGTGCGGGGCTTAGACCCGAAGCTTTGCTTACTGAGCCTTCACTGGCAAATAAATAAATCTGCTTTCCTGTCTCCAGCCACTGTCTCCTGGGACCCAGTTTTCCTGCAACATTTTGGCAAGCCAGCCAGGAGCCACTTTCAGGCAGGTCTGGTCCCTGAGACGGGACTCAAGGAGTTTTTGCCTCCTTCAGTCTTGGTCTTCAGAGTTGGCCTTCTCAGTCACAGAGGTCGATCCACTGTTTGCACCGGAGGCATCTTTGCCACAGTGTGGGAAGCCTCTCCTAGAGGTGGTCAACTCTAGGGCTAACAGCGGCTGAGGTCTTAGGCGAGAGAAGGAAAAGGTCATTATCCATCTAGCGCTGAAATCTGAATCACGGTAAGCCACCCCAGGGCTCAGTCAGGTCAGGTCCCGCTATCAGATTAGCGGAAGAGGTGACTGATCACCCTTTTCAGAGAATTCCCCAAGTAGTGTTGGAGGAACACGAAATTGGAATTTGGTTCAGGATTTTGAGTTGGTTTGTGAATGGTGAGTGCAAGTGTGTGAATGAGACGGACATCGGGGTCAGATTCCGGATTGTACCTCACAGTGCCAAAATGAGTGTTGAGTCAGCTGCCTGAATCCAGGGCTAGCTTGTAATGGCTAAGTGACAGTCCAGCAAGGACCCTAAAAAGTCCTTGGTCTGACTGGAGTGAGGGTTTATATCTCTCTGCCTATGCCAAGGGACAGCTGAAACACCTCTGGGAAGAGGACTGGGTGCGATGAAGCTAGTGTTGTCTGTTATCTGTTGTCTATTATCTGTTTCAGGCATCCTGGGACTAGTCCGGACTCTCTAGGTAGAAATGGGAGGGAAATAGAGTAAGCCCACTTCCTTAGGCCTCATGATCAGGAACTTTAAAAAAAAAAGCTTATACCGGTGATTATAGATCCAAACTAACCCCAGAAAGTTTGGCCATCAGAAGGCTCATTAGATCCAGGAGTAACCCTACACATTTGGGACCAAGTCACAGGCAGCTCAGAACGTTCGGATCATTTCCCTTACATTAACAATTTGCTCCAGTTGGTTCAGAACACTCCCCCATGGATGTGAGGTTCTATCTCCCAGATCTTAGTCACCAAAAGGAAGGAGGACTCTAGTGGTCAGTCAGAAAATTGGAGGTAGCAACCAGGTAGAGCCCAACTACCACCCATTTTGAAAAGTCCCCCAGAAAAACCAGACCTGACATCCAGCCTGGCGAGCACCCTGGCAACATCTCTTAGAGCTACAGACAAGTCCTGTTCAAAAAACCTCTACTGCCATCTAGTGGCCGGTTTCCTCTAAGACAGGTTCAGAGAGTCCCCACCCTGGACAAACATAGACATTTACAGCCTAGTCCACTGATGTTTGTGTACCAACCTTTTACTACAACAGATCTTCTAAATTAAAAACATCATACTCCGTCCTTGACTGAGAAGCCACAGGTCCTGGCTGACCTCTTCCAGTCCAACCAACAGGCCAAGGGCCCCCTCGTCCCCAACAACCAGGGCCACTCAAAGAAAAAAAGGCTCCTCTTCTCTGTGACCAATGTGCATTCTGCAAGAAAATTGGGCACTAGAAGAATGAATGCCTTAAGAAGTGTTGAGGGCCTTGTGAGGAGTCATCAGGCCCATCCCCAGCTCTTCTCCTGGCAGTCAGCCAGACTGGTTTGTTTTATGACTGAAGGGGACTGGGCCCCAAAGTCCCCGAGGTGTCCATGGTCCAAATGACATTGGGGGGTGCACAATCTCCAGTTTCTTGTTGACACCAAGGCAGAACATTCAGTGGTAACCAGTCCACTACCCCACCCCCACTAACCAACATGTTGACATAAAACAACAGGAAAAGCCTCCTAGCAGACATTTTTCACCTCCTCCACAGATGTGCTCTAGGGGCCAAACTGTTCAGTTCCACTGCTGAGTCGGGACCTCCTCAGCAAACTCAGAGCAACTATCACATTTTCAGATGAGGGTAAAATAAAGTTGTCAGTGCCAACCTCTCAGCTAATTTGTTTCCTGCAAATGCCCCAAGAAAAAGAGTAGAAACTCTTTGAGGGGGAAAAGACAGTTCCATCAGCCCAGAGATTACAGCCCAGTGGCCCACTGTATGGGCCAAGGACAATCCACCTGAAATGGCTAAATTCCAGACACCAGTGCAAGACATGTAGGTCATCAACCAGGCCACAGTCACCCTACATCTTCTAAGTTTGCTCCCGGCCACTGCAGCCTGGTTCACACACCTAGACTTAAAAGATGTCTTCTTCAGTATCTGTCTGGCTCCTGTGAGCCAAGAACTGTTTGCCTTTAAATGGAAGGACCCAAAAACTGGAACTTAAAACTAGTACACCTGGACTCAATTTCCCCAAAGGTTTAAACCCCCTACTATTTTTGGAGAGGCCCTGGCCCATGACCTTAAATCTTTTCCTTCCCATACCTTGGGCTGCACCCTCCTCCAGTATGTTGATGAACTCTTCCTCAAACATGAGACTCTTGACCCAGAAACATGGCCCAGGGAAATGGGCCAGCTGCTCACCCTCCTGGAACACTGTGGTTACAAAGTCTCTAAAAAAGGGTCCAACTCTGTCAACAAAAAGTAAAGTATCTGGGATTCATCATCCAGAGAGGAAAAAGGCTGTTTGGAGGCAGGGAAAAAGGGGGGCAACCCAAGCTATCCCTGTGTTTGCCAACCGGAGAACACTCTGGAAATTTCTGAGAGTGGTAGGGTTCTGTCACATTTGGATTCCTAACTTTGCTGTCATAGCAAAAAAACCCTTGACAAATCCATATAGGGGGAAGATAAAGATCCCTTTATGTGGAAAAGAGAACAACAAGCCTTTCAACAACTTAAAAGGCAACTACTAACCGCCCCTGCCTTAGTGCTGCCAGACAAGCCTTTCGCCTTGTTTGTCTCAGAAAAAAACAACCATTGGGGTTCTGGTCCAGCAAATTGGGTCTTGGTATCGGCCAGTTGCTTATCTCTCGAAGCAACTGGAACATGTAGCTGCTGGATGGCCACCATGACTACGGGCCCTTGCAACAACTTCTACAGAGACTACTGATAAAGGTGCCCCATTCTGTAGTCTCACTCATGAACTTTAACTCTCATATACAGCTAGAGATGGTGCATACCATGAATCCAGTCACTCTGCTGCCACTCAGTGATGAGCCACTGATCAGTGACTGTGAGGAAGTGCGGACACAAACCCACTCAGGGAGACCAAATTTAAAAGCATACAATGAACCAGCCTTTGTCACAGAAGTTACCCAGGATGTGACAGTTGCCCTGGACATCACCTGAAAGTTGCATTCTGCCTGTAGTCCACAGAGTTCAGGCAAAATATAAAAAAAGATCAAAACTAGGTTAAAAAGTATCATAAAACCAAGCTAACTTGGATTAAAGCCTAACCCTTAGTCTTATTTAAAATTACACCCCTTTTGTCTGCAGGACCATTTCATCCCTTCAGGAAAGCCCCCAAAAGAAAAAAAACCCTAAACTACTGCATTTCAGTTACAGAGGTGGCTTTCTCTTTTTCCCTCTTTTACTATCCTTCTGCTTGTACTAAGATAATTTTGCTACTCAAGGTTGCATAAAAGTTTATTATTGTCAGTCACAGCTGAAATGTAAACCTCTATAAATTAACTTTTAAACTCAAGGGACTGAAACCAAAGGAAAAACTGTGTCTCTTTAAAATTCATGCCACTGTAAGACTTAAACAGATAGATTAATTTGTTTCTTGTTTTGTTATAAAATATAATTTTAACCTATCTCTATTTTCATTGAGGAAAATAGAAGTTTATCCCAATATAAAAAAATTGTAAGGATTGTTTTAAAATGTAAATTTAAGGAAGGAATCAATGTAGAAAGGAATCATGCATGTGTAGTAAAGTTGGTTATATTTAAAAATTATTTAAAAGGTTTACAGTAAGGATCTATTAAGATAATTTCCTGTGTTTTCTACTGTCTCTGTTTTCTATAGTTATCTTACTGAGCCCTAAATTCTAAATTTCACTTAAAAATAAAAGTTAACTTCTGTGTAACTGTAATGCTATATTTGTGTCTCCCAAATGTTAAAAATGCACAAATTTCTTAAAAATGCACAAATTTATAAAAAAATGAGGTAAAGTCACACATGACATGCATAAATGGGAAACACAAAACACCTGTTTAGCTATCCCACTCCATCCTTACGAGCCTAAAAACCTAGTTTGAGTCAAAGGCTAAAATCAGGCTCCCCTCAAAGCAAAATAGAGAGGGCCCTTTACTGTTATTCTTGCCACCCCAACAGCAGTAAAATTCGAGTATATTACTGCCTGGATCCATCACATCCGCCTGAAATCAGCAGCCCTGGAGCCAACAACCCCAGAGACGACTCACTAGAAAGCTCATGAGAAACCTGAAGAGTCAAATAAGCTGATCCTAAAAAGGACAATTCCCCCTGCTCCAGTAACACCCTGAAGCTGACAGGCCAGTGCACGATGGAAGACTGAGGAGTGCCACATCTCATGCCACAAATATTGGACTCTAAATTTTATGTCGTAAGTGCTTTAAGGCTGACTTTATTAGTGAGATTTACGGTACTCTTAATTTTTAGCACTTAGGTGTCTACCCAATTTGACTTTACATTGCTGGGATTAAAAAAAAATTGACAATTCTTATCCTGTGGTAAAGACTAATACGGTTGTTACAGCCAGCCTCTCCAATCTTCACCATTAATGTGACCAAAATTGACAAACCTATCGTTGTCAGATTGATACATATCAGATTATATCTTGTGAGAGCCTGAAAAAACAAAGGCAGCTCTCCCAGGCTGACAAATAACTCTGCCCTGTTTAGGTTATACTGGAACTAGGCCCTGTCTTTACTGGGGCAGTATCTGGTGGACCACCAATACCCCAGAAAAGACAACTGATATAGAACAAGTGACCCCATCATCATGGAGGCTTCTAAAGAATAAGATTCACATTATCAGGCAAAGCCTCCTCAAGCTAGTAAAATTAATCACTGTAATCCTGTGGCATTCCTTATTAAAGACTCCTATACAATGGACTAGGAACCAGTAGTAGCCAGCAGGGTCTATGGGCTAGGAGCAGATATCTCTGGAAGGGATGTCATAGGCCGATTGATACGTCCAGCCTGTATCACTAATATTTGCAGAGACCCACACTCACATAAGAGTCCACTTTGTACAGGGGATGAAATACCTGTCTCCAGCAGAAATGAAGACAGGCCCAAGTCCTCATAAACTGGCCAGGACCGCCACAACAGACGAGACATGTAGCTTTCCTTGAAATCATGAATACTAGTATTGGGTGACATAGGAGAGACAGTTATACATGGCCTGATAATAGATAAAGGCATTCTAAGGGATGGTGGGTTTCTACAATGCTTTTCTAGTCCTTTTATCCCAGTGGACAAGTTCACTCAGATGACCACAAAACTCCCAGCTGTTATTGGTGATTCAGGGATTTCCCAAGTCTATTCATGTGAACATGTGGACTTTCCACACAAACAATCTACCCCCTGTCCTTCTTCACCTATAGTAAACTGCATTTTGAGCTCTGACTATGACCTGCTGTGGGCTCTCTAAACCAGTTTTACTTGTACTATTTTTCAGGAATCCTGAAAATTGCTCTCTTCTTGGATCCTCATTCATTACTAGGTGTGAGTGTCTTATCTGGCCTCATTCCTTTGTCACGTGCTCCTTCTGGTTAAATTAAGCATTTTGATTTACATAATGAGGCAGCAGTTCCTTTTCTAGTCAAACAACTCAAAATTCCCTAGGTCTGTGACAGGGGTCAACTCCTCACTTCTATTCAAACCACACTTCTTTTAATTAATTTCATTCCCATGTAAATTATTTTTAAGAGTATGCAATTCTAACTATACCAGAGATCACCTACTTAACATATCCCTTAAAGGGAGTCGTTTCTGGCTTTCCCAGGCCAGCATAACTGGTAACAATCCAGTGACTGGGGTATCTCACCTCAAGAAAATATCACTGTTACCTCCAAAAGTTTCTTGAAAATTATGTGCAACATAAAAAAAAAACTTAGTCTGTAAACTATACTCGTTGGCACAGGGATGGGGACAGAACACCTTCCATTTCTTCTTGAAGAGAGACTTGTCTCTGGTTAAAACAAGATCCTGAAATTACTGGGAAGAGGAGTTTTATACTCTGGACTTTTGGATCTCAACTCTGACACACATCAAGTGGAGGCCTGATCCCTTATCACTATACCTCACTTTTCCCCAACCCGAAAATTATTTTAAAATTGACACTCACTGATGGAATTCTAGCTTGACACAGCCATTTCCTTGCATTGGGACATTTGCATTTAGTAGCCTCACATAGATCCATTCATCTATTAACTCCTTTCATTTGTCCTTCAGATATTAGAAGATATTTGACCATCATCATTAAGGGACTACTGCTAAAATAAATTAAAATTATAATGGCAGGTTCTAGGCCTAGTTTATTTTAGCATTCTAGTATTAAAATGATTGTTACCAAAGAACAACTTCTCAATTAAGATCTGGTAAATTAAAGACACAGTAAGCATAAGGTATAATTTCTTAAAATTTATTTGTCTTAAAATTGTAAGTTAAACAAATCCAAGTATATGCCACTTGGTTTTATAAAGCAGAAATAACAATGTATAAGGAAGAAAAATTTGATACCTTTAGTTTCTCCTTATTTCTTGACCACAGCTATTTTTTTAAGTTGAGAGCTAAGCAAAGCCATGCATATTTCCTTGTTCTTGATTACAACATACTATATGGTCTTCCAATTAGTTTACAAAACAGCAAAGTTCATACTACTTAACCACCTCAATAGCATTAAATGTGACCAATATCATTTGAAATTTGGATATTCTGAAGATAATTAAACTTCGATTAAATGAAACAACATTTGAATAAAACATCAAAAAATGAAACACACGAATTACATATTCTGTTTTCCCTCAACAGCCACCCAGTAACTACATTCTTTCAACACTACTGTGCTGCGTGTGTAATCTATCTCTGACTTCACTAGATGTGGAAGAAGCTGCTGGCCATGGCACTAGAACTTGCAGTGGTCATAGAACCGGATCCATCCCCCAATGACATTTTGGCTAGTGCCCTCTCTTCTTCCTCGAGCAGAGCCTCCTCATACTGAGATGGGAAAGCACTTGGGTCAGTCCCATGAACCTTGGCCAAAAACTCAAGGACTTTCATCTTGCTGGTTTCAGCATGAGCTCTCGGGCCCCAGAGGAATTCATATTGCACAGGATCACTTTGGTCCACATGCTGGTACTCCAGGTACCTTTCCTTCACAAACTCTTTGGTGATAAGCTCTGTAGTATCGCCAAAGATGAAGTGGTTCTTCCCGTGAAAGATTCCTGTCAGATTCAGCACTTCCCAGACCTCCTCTTCAGTGGCACGGTTACCCTTCATGAAGATCACACCCAGGATAAGTATCAGGAGCCCCGTCTTGGGTACACTTTCTTTACCACTCAACATCCCATCGTAGGTGAGGCCCAATTTGGTGGAGAGGCTGTAGCAGTGGCTGGTGGGATCGACTTCCTTCACATCAAGGCCAAAGATTATCTCCATGCGCTCAGAGGCTCGCAGGAAGATCTCAGGGAAGTGGCCCTCATCCTCTTTGATGATAATCTTCAGCATCTCCTCCTTTCCTACTAGCTCTTTCATTTGATACTTAAACAGCAAGAAATTCACCAGGAAAGCCACTTTTTGATCCAGAGCATCGATGGGAACATTCTGGGGGTCTAGTTCAACCAGTGAGGTGTTTGGAATATCCTCTTCCTCACTACTGGAGCTCTCACTGTATTTGCTTGAAGAGGGGGCATTAATGGGAGAGGAGCAGGAACTCTGAAGATACTCAGGAGTACTGAGTGTCTCAGCACCAGCAGCCCCCTTCAGGTTGCCAGGCATCAGGGGATGGGAGGAAGAGGGAGAGCCCTCCTCCACAGCCATGGAGAACTGTGCCCTTTCTAGGCTCTGGGACTCATTGAAGACCTGAAAGCCTTGATCATTTGTGCACTGGTGACTCTTCTGACTCTGAGACATGATGATTCTTGTGATTGGTAGTAGGTAGGAGTACCAATAGAAGGGTTGGCAATGAAGAACCGCTGCCTAAGGGAAAAAGAGAATATGAATGAGTGTTCTCAGCTGGTAAACTCAACTGCAGTGGCTCATATGGAAGCTGCTGCCAATGGACTTCTAAAAAATGTGCTATGAGGCCTCACAAGCTTCCCTGTCATCCTGATTTCTATATCTCCCTGGAACCTTAAGGAAGAAGTAAGAATCCTCCTGAGGGAAAAAGGATTTTTGGATCCTCCTCTGTCATCTGTTGGTTAGTCCAACCACTCTCACATGGAGTTCTCATATTTGAAAGTGGTTGGTAATATGCTCCCTCCCATCTAATCCTGAGGCCCCACCTTCTGTTATTTTTGTGTGTGTGTGTGTGTCTGTGTGTGTGTGTGTGTGGTACTAGAGATTGAATCCAGGCGTGTTCTACCTCTGAGCTACATCCCAGTCCTATATTTATTTTATTTTACTTAATTATTTTATTTGGCACTAAGGATGGAACCCAGAGGCGCTCTACCCCTGAGCTATATAACCCCAGCCCTTTAATTAATTTATTTATTTTTGTAGTTCTACGGATTGAGGCGTACTTTACCACTGAGCAACACCCCCAGCCCTTTGATTTTTTATTTTGAAACAAGGGTCTCACTAAGTTACCACTCACTTCAAACCCGCAATCTTCCCACCTCTGCTTGCCAAGTCCTGGGATTATAGGTACGCACCACTGTGCCCAGCTTCTTCTATTTTTTGAACGGGGTTTCCCTAAATTACCGCTGGCTGTCCTTAAAAGTGCGATCCTTGACGCCAGGCTTGGTGGTGCACGCTTGTAATCCCAGTACTTTGGGAGGCGGAGACCGGAGGATCCGGGTTCATGGCCAGCCTCAGTTTCCCCCTCCCCCGTCTCTCTTTCTCTCAGTAGCTATTGAGGCCCTCCGCAACTTCGTGAGACCCGGTTTCAAAATAAAGTATAAAAAAATAGGGCCGGGGGTGTAGCGTGGAGGTAGAACGCCCCTGGGTTCAATCCCCGGTACCGCAAAAAAAAAAGTGCGATCCTCGAACTTGCAATCCTACTTATCTCAGCCTCACAAGTACTGGGATTACAGGTAGGGGTACCACACTGCCCAGCAAGGCCCCAACTTCTTCATCAAGACTTTATCTCTCTCTCTGAGACACCACAGAAAGAAGTTTGGAGACATCTCATGCTCTGGATATCCAGATCCAGAGATAATGTGGTATACCGTCTATCTTGGGTAGTACAGAACACTAAAGAATTCACTCTGTTTTCTCACCTAGACTCTGAAAAGTCCCGAAAGTCCTTTTTTCTGCTGACAGTACACTGACCCTATCAGAATAAGGCCTCACCTCCTCCCTCAGACTCTGGGGGCAAAGATCACTGAGCGTCACTGTCCGCTGCCTCTGCCTAAGTCCTCCCAGGGCTGAGAGACTCGCTGATGTGCAGTGGGTCCACTGTTGCTTTGCAGGAGGTGATTCCCCTCAGTACTCAATAAGGGAACTTTTTCTTGACTAATGGCAGGTATAGGGATACTACCCCTATGAAGAAAGGACTTCACTTCAGATCACTAAGGAGCCAATATGGGGTAGGTTTAGTCTGACCTCCCAGCCCCAGGGCTCCCAACTCTGACAGCAGGGGCGGGAGTCTGATCTGCATGGCTCTCTGTCCTCATTTAAAATTTTACCTTGAGCCGGGCGTGGTGGTGCACGCTTGTAATCCCAGTACTTGGGAGGCTGAGACTAGAGGATCGCAGGTTTGCGGCCAGCCTCAGCTACTTAGTGAGACCCTCCGCAACTTAGTAAGACCCTGTTTCAAAATAAAAAGAATAAAAAATAGGGCTGGGGGTATAGCTCGGAGGTAGAATGCCCCTGGGTTCAATCCCCAGTTCTGCAAAAAA
>PVJS01059183.1:0-11580 GCA_004027185.1 Glis glis | reverse complement strand
GTGTGTGTGTGTGTGTGTGTATGTGTGTGTGTGTGTGTGTATTGTATATGTATGTCCCCAGTGTAAAAGTTTCCTCAAGAAAGAAGGGTTCTCTTAATCAAATAAAAAATATAAGTGAGTAAATAAATACATATGTAGTAGATATTATGTGTAATAAAGATAGAGAGAGATGGATGAATAAATAGATTTAAGTCAGCTGCTGAAATCTCAATAGTCTTCTCCCAGACATTATTGGTTTGGGGCACATATGGACACATTTTATTTGTTTTCTTCTGGTTGCCCTATGAAAAATTAAGTCTAGATGTCTCCAAACACTGGTATGTGAACTCACTTATTAGAAAAATATAGTTAGACCCATGCATCAGGAATTGTACCTCTACTGCAAAAATATTTTCCCCATGAGGCTATCTGACCTGTGAAAATGTGGTGATGTCCATTAGAGTGTTCAGCTCATATACCTGGGAGGGTAAGAGGTAGAGAACCCTTAATAGTTACTATATGGAAGTGTCTAGATAATAAATTAGTACTGATGGGTTGGCAATTTCATACAAACACACACTCTGTTTTACTTAAAAGGATTTAGAGTATCTACTGATCCTAGAAACTATAATCCTATATTTACTTTTAGGAATAATAATTATTTTTAAAGAAAAATAACTCTCATTAATCACATTTAATTTGGATAGAAATTAAGCATTGGGCATTTATTTTTGTTTCTTACGAAGATAGATTTGTGTGATAGTTTTAAAAATATCACAGAGCACATTCTGTCTGGTTAACCATTTAACATGTCTCAGGAACAATATTAAATTGAGGGCCTAAAACAAATAATCCAAATTTAATAATACAGATATTAGAAATACTGTGTACATCATAAGACAAAGGTTCAAATATTTATCATTCAATTATAAAGTAAATTTTAAGGTATGATGTATTTAAAAATGCATTTAACACTGTATTTTACATATTTGCTGACACTTGCCTTCTCTGTAACCTCTGGCATTTGATTCCAAGTTAATCATACAATGTCTCAGTGATGTGGCCACAAAATTAAACCCTGCTCGACTCCATCCATCACTCCTACAAATCCCCCCCACCAGGAGCGAACTTCGTGTCACCTGCCAGTTCATAACCCACCTCTTTCTATCTGTGTCCCGCTGACAGAAAATCCCCTCCTCAGCTAATTGAACAGATGCACCCAGTGCTGCTTCCTAAAGATCCACAAAGCTGGGCTTTGATGGACAGCAGAAAGTGGCACGCTGCTAAAACAAAAGCCTTTTAACTGAGAGCACCGCTTTGTTCTGCTCAGAACTCTAAGGTCACTCCAGCTCATTCTGGCTGCTGGGAGGATCTTAATTTTTACTCAGTCAATTCACTTGCAGCTGTCATTCTTTCCAATAGTAAAAGTTCAGCTCTACAGTGGGGAATTGACAGAGAAGGGAATGAGAAGGGGCTGGTTGCAAACTAAAAACGGCAAAAACAAGTAAAAATCTGGCTTGGCTCTGCAGTACAAAAAGTTATTTTCAAAGCCTATAAATTATGACATAGTGATTAACATGTAATTTAAATATATTTAAACAACAATTATATCACATTTCCAGCCCAGCTAATTGGCCTCACAGATGTTCCCTTGAAGCCGCATTGCCCTTCCAGGGGGAAATGAATGAGGTGCTTTTTATCATGGAAAACAGATAAAAAAGCAAATGGGAAAAAATGGAAACAGAAGCATAAAAAGCAGCCAGTAACCCTAAAAAACAATGAATGCTAAGGGGTTTTGCTGAGCATTTTTTTTTCCATTTTAATGCTGAAAACAGAGAAAAGCATGAAGACACTCTGTTACTGTGGTGCTATTTGGCAGTATGTCCAGAGATGGAGTTGGCAGGTTGCTGACTGAAAGACTCGTCAAAGCAGGGACCGTGGGTGCATTCTAATAGGGTATAGCCTTGCTCCACATCTTGGAACAGGTGGACTGCAAGAGGCACAGTTATTTTTAATAGGACGCCTTTACAATCTAAGGCATTCTAGCCCAGATAATGAAGACAGATAATGAACTGTTTCCTGATGAAGAATGGCTTGAGAGTTACTCCTTTGATCATGTATCTCTCAAGTTTTGTAAAATGCAAAATGTGCAATCAGTGTTAGTTCCTTCACTGTGATTGAAATTGAACATGACCCAGTATAGCAGCTCTTTCAAGGTAAGGGGTCAAAGGAACACTGGTAATTACTAATATTTTGGAATAGTTTGCCTTCTAATATGTAATCATAGAATTGAAGTAAATTCACTCTGGCCTCATTTCTCTCTTGCTTCTTTCTAATACTGAGCAGTACAGTTTAAATCCCAAAAGGCCAGATCCTTCCATTTTCTTGCAAATTCAGTTATTTTGTTCTTCTTTATTGCTGAATACAATTCCATTGTGTGTATTTCCCACAATTTTGTAATCTACTCATCTGTTGATGGACACCTACGTTGGTTCCATGATTTGGCCACTGTGAATTTTGCTGCTATGAACATGGGTATGCATATATTACTGTAGTTTTCTAGTTTTAATCCCTTTGGTATGATACCCAGTAGTGGTATAGCCGGATCATATGGTGGATCCATTCTCAGTTTTCTGAGAATCTCCACACTGATCTCCATAGCGGTTGAACTAGTCTGCAATCCCACCAACAGTGTAGAAGAGTCCCAATTTCCCCACATCCTCGCCAACATTTGTGGTTGTTTGACACCAAATAGATATTCATTGTGATGTGAGACTCCAATGCACCAATAAAAGCATGTTAAAAAATAAAGAAAAATGGAGAGAAAAAAATTAATAAATAAATAAATCCCAAAAGGCCAATGGCCATGTCTCTCCCAGTACATCATGGTATAGCCAGCATCTACCACAGTGCCTGTGTTTTGTTGTTGTTGTTATTGTTGAGATTTAGTAAATATTTGTTAAATACTTGCTAATTAATCAGGGCTTGATGATGAGGGTAAGGCCAGGGTTTTTAAAATATTATAACATTCCACCAGGCAGTTGTCATATTCCTTGTATCATCCCTATATTTTACAAATCATTGGACTATATTAAAAAATTCTTTCTCAGATTTCATGAACAAATGTGTTTGATTTTGTATCTTCCTAAAAGATAACAAAATATGACTGTATGTAAAGATGATTAAGTTGGGAGTGGTGGTGCATGCCTGTAATCCCAGTACAGGAAGGCTGAGATAGGAGGATCACAGGTTGGAGGCCAGCCTCAGCAACTTAGTGTGGGCCAGCCTCAGCAAGTTAGTAAGACACTGTTTCAAAATTTAAAAAATTTAAAAAGGGCTGGGGATGTAGCTCAGAGGTAGAACACCCCTGGGTTCTATCCCCAGTATCCCCCCCAACACACACACAAAAGTAAAGAAATGAAATAAATATAATTAGATAACAGGTACACATTTTAAAATGACTCTTCTGTGAGTGGTTTTGGCATACTGATTGATTGGATTGACCTTAAAAATTAACTTTAGATAATATGAATATTTAAATGTTATATATCCTCTATATTAATATAATGGTGCAAAGCTTACAATGTTAATTTGTATAAATAAATTATATATGTATATAATATATATAATTATATATATATTACATATATATATATATATATATATATGTATACCGCCTTACTTTGCTATCCCTAAGAATAAGGTAGAGTTCAAGGTTGAAAACAAGGGTCTGATATATTGCATAATTCATCAAATTCACTTGTAATTGAGAATGGAACCTAAGACTTCTAACAGGACAAAAACAATTTGTATATAGCATAATACCAACTCCTATTCATTGTGTATTAAATAATTCTCTAGAAACAAATTAACTCTCCATCAACTATGATTGGATAAAGAATATGTGGCACATATACACAGTAGAATACTGTTTATCCATCAAAAAGGGATGAAATCCTATCATTTAGGACAACATGGATGGAACTGAAGATTATTATGTTAAGTAAAATAAGCCAGACACAGAAAGACAACTACTTCATGATCGCACTTATACATCAAAGCTAAAATTCTTAATCTCATAGAATCATGAAATCTCTTGGTGGTTATGAGAGACCAGGGAGAAGGAATGGGTGAAGGTTGATCAGTGGGTACCAAGTTAGATAGGAGGTGCTGTTAAACAGTAGCATACCATAGATAACAATTATGTACTATATGTTTCAAAAAGCTAGAAGAAAGGATTTTGAATATTTTCATGATAAAAAATAGTAAATATTTGAGGATAGATATGTCTAACTTGATTTAACATTACACAATGTATATGTGTCTCAAAACATTACATGGTATTCCCCATTAATATGTATGATTCTAACAGTTATATGTATCAATTAAAAATAAATTTTAAAAAATCCTTCAAAAATTTGCATTTAACTAACTTTCCATGTTATAATCTTCAAGATGCTATTAGTTATTTTATTAGAGAAGGAAGTAGGTATTTTCTATGATATCATAGTTGTGGAGGAAATTAAAGTATAGATTCACTCTAGGGCTTCAGAACTTGTCTTTTAATTAGTTCAGCAGAGTAAGTTAGTTAGACTGTATTAGTCAGTTGTTCTTAATTTACATCAAAGGGTTAATCTCCATGGGACTGCATTCTTCTTAGATTGTTTTACAAACATCTAAATTGTATAAACACTGACATGACATAATATTTAGCTATATTTCATATGAAAGATGGAGGTGTCTTGGTGTATTCTAGTCATTTCCATTCACTAAATCTTGGAATGCAGAGAATGCAAGCTTTAGAAAGTCAAGCATTTTTGTCTGCATTATTCATTATCCCCAGTGCCTAGAAAAGTAGAAAACTGTTTAGCACATAGGCAGCGAGTTCTCAGAAATATACTTAATAATAAGTGAAAATATATATATATACACATATATAATTTTATATTAAAACATAGTTGATATTCATACAAATCCTTTTTCTTACCCCACGGATCATTGTTCTTAATAATTTATCATATTTTATACCCACTTTCACCTAACCCATAGGATAGACTATTAAGGTATAAAAATATAGATGACTTTTCTAGTTTAACTGAAATTTGGTTTTGACTGATTCTTAATACATAACAGGAAAGTAAAGTGTATTTCCAGGAAAAGAATTGATTTTCCAAGTATTCTGCTGTTTCCTAACTCAAAAAAAATAAGACTAAATATCAAATAGTGTGTATATTTTTATAAGAGGCTCAGCTCACTCTTTGCTGAAGTGATGAAAAATAAATACAACTTAATAACAAACATTATATAAGGCAAATTGAAATGCACTTCTGTCTCCTTCTAGATACATTTTTCTTTCTAAGAGAAAAATGGTAGGAGGCCATTTCATTCATTTAACATGTAAAGAAAGAAACTATTCCTCATTTGTAACTATGGTTAATTATTTATTGCATTTTTCTTTCTTCTAGGGTTAATCAGAAGAATGCTTTTTTGCCAACTTATGTTTCCAACCCTTTAGAAAATTTTACTTTTTCAGTATAATTTTCCTTTTGAGGCATTACATTAAATATTTAATTTTCTAAAAACATATAAATGAACTTGCTTATAGTCAGAATGCATACAATTTTACTATTTAGGAAAATTCACTGTTGTGCACGTTTCCCCCTTTGGTTCATACAACTCATGTGCCTTTTCTTTTTCTTTTCTTTTCTTTTTTTTAATTTTTCATTCATGTTGCCTCTTATTATATCCATCATTCCATTTTTCTTTCCTATTAGAGTGAAATTGGACACAGCCCTCCTCCTGCCTACACCCCCATGTCAGGAGTAAGTATTTCACGATCAACCTTCATCATATAGGAGTTTTGGTCTTTGCTTACCATGTTTCTTCTCTCTTATCTCCCCATAATTTCCTCATTTTTTTGCCTTTGCCAACAGTGAGTTAAAAATTTGTGGTAGGTCATGTAGCTGCCTTTGTAAAATTCTTTTATCTCAGTAGATAATCCAAAGCTGAGCTATAATGCATCTGTAGTAGCTTCACTTTTTATCTGAAGGATTTACCTGGCCTCAGAAATTATGCTTCAGGGTGAGGAGTTTATCTTTACTGCCATGATTATAGGTCATGGGCTAAAAAGTGAGAATCTCAGTGACAATTCTCTGGTTAGGTACTGGAGACTGGTCATAGTAACCACAGAATAAAAAAAAATAAGGAAATATCACCATTCACAATGGATCACTGTACTTCTACTCTTAAAGCCATTTGCCATAAAAATTCACTTTGTGTTTTATATCAAAAATAGGCTACTATGTGAAAAGGGCATCAAATAACTTTTATTAGTCCATTTTTCACTTGCCTAGTAAAATGTAAAAAAAAATTCCAAATTAATTTTCCATGATTAACCTTTCAAGGAAAATTAGAATTATAAATTTTTCTTCTAAAGTTTCTAGCCCAATTCATTAGCCACTAGGCTAAATAAATAAAAGCAATACATACTATGACTTTTCTCTGAAAAATATGCTCTGATATCCTCTTGGTTAGCAGCGTTCATGTTGGACAACCATTCCTAACCATACCTTCTATCCAAATGTGCTTCTGCTATTAACAGAACCAGTTTGTGTACCGAGATGGGGGTTTCGCCGCAGAACAAGGAATGACGGTGCCCTATCGAGCCACCACCAGCACAATCCCAGAAGCACCGGTTGCTCAGGGTGCTACAGCTGAGATTTTTGACGACTCCTGCTGTAATGGCACCCTACGCAAGACAGTGGCACCCCACGTCCAAGAGGACAGCAGCACCCAGAGGTACAGCGCCGATCCTACTGTGTTTGCCCCAGAGCGGAGCCCACGAGGAGAGCTGGATGAAGAAGGCTACATGACTCCCATGCGAGACAAGCCCAAACAAGGTACAGAACCAACGGTCAGAAACAACTGCCATCCATGTTCACCTCCATCAAAGCGTGCAAAGTGTAGCGTGGAAATTGCCAAACAGCTGCTCTGTGTAACTGCTTTTTGTGACTCGAAAGGCCTAAGCTTCTGGTACTTGTGCTATAGTTCCTGAATCAGCAGCATCCACATTACTTAGGAGCTTACTAGAATCAGATCTCGGGCCCCACCTGAATAGGAACCTGCATTTTAAACAATATCCTCAGAGACAGGTTTGTTGGTACATGCCTGTCATCCAGTACTTGGGAGTCTGAGACAGGAGGATCACAGGTTCAAGGCAAAAAAGAGAAAAAAAAATATCCTCAGGCAATCGGTATGCAAAATCAAACTTGAGAAATATTAACCCAAACCCATCTTTGCTAGAATATTTGAATGAGGTAGCATATCAAAATGGCAGAACCACTCCTGTGGTGGTCTTAATATGGGTTCAGAAAAACTGGTGTTTGCAAAAGTGTTTGAAGCTGCTGAGTATGATGGTGCATGCCTATAATCCTAGTACTTGGGAGGCTAAGACAGGAGGATCACAGGTTCAAGGACAGTAGTGAGACTCTCAGAAACCTAGTGAGACCCTGTTTCAAAACAAAGAATTTTTAAAAGGGGTGTAGCTCAGAGGTAGAATGCCCCTGTGTTCAATCCCTAATACCACCCCCCAAAAAAAATGTCTGAAGCTTTTGATGGTACCAATAAGAGATTTGGTTGATTCATTAAAATAACATTATTTAAATAACCTAGTATATCTTGGAAAATTATGATTTCATATGTGGCACTTTTCAAAATTAAAGTTTTAACCCTGTATGTACTTAAATATACCACCAAGTCTTGAAAATAATGCTTTGTGGTTTTTACAAAGCCCAGCAATAACTCTGTAAAAGTTAGTAGCAAAAATGTTAGACACCCAAGTCAAATAGCATTTCAACTTTTAAGAAAAGTCTCTTTCCTTCTATGCTAACAGGATCATGAAACAGAGATGAATGATTGTTATTAAAAAATGATGGTCATGTCTCTCAGAACCTTCAGTATGAATAGTAAACTATCTTTTAAGACTCTGAGCCTAGCATGGTGGCACATGCCTGTAATCCCAGTACTTGGGAATCTGAGACAGGAGGATCGCAGGTTCGATGTGAGCCTCAGCAACTTAGTGAGGCTCTCAGCCACCTAGCAAGACCCTGTTTCAAAAACAAACAAACAAATAAATAAATAAATAAATGCTGGTGGCATAGGTCAGAGGTAGAATGCCTCTGGATTCAATCCCCAGTACCACAAAAAAAGAAAGAAAGAAAGACTCTATATGTGGGCCTATTATGCCATTTTAAATGGTTATGTTCACTTTTGTAAAATACAATTTAGAGATCCCCATATGAGTACCTATTGTAAATAATCGAGTGTAATGTAAAGAGGATTATAATGTATATAGTCATCCACTAGTAACACAAATATAGGTTTTGTGAAGATTTGGCAGATACCCTGAAAGCGGAATCCTCTCTTAACGAAACTTAACGTTTCGTCAACTTAACGAAAAAGTTACTCCTGCTCCATATACACACAACATAGCTCTACGAGTTTGCATCAGAATAATAGATAAGTAGATTGCATTGACAAAAAGGTAATATAAGGCTTCTAAGAGAAAAATGAGTCAGTCTACATAGACTCACTGTATTCTCAGATTTTATCTCTGCATACTGTGATCCAAGTTTCTATAGCCATTATGTTCTAACTTAGTCCTCAGAGTAAAGAATTTTAGTATAGACATTCCTACACTTTCAATTAAGAAGTTTCAGAAATCTGGTAAGAAAAATTAAATTCTATCTCCCTTATAAGTTCTTTCTTACAGTTTTTCAAATTAAAACTTGTTACTAAGGGTATAGTTTACCCTACTCTGGTAAGGGCAATAATAAAAGAAAAAGTGTACTAGAACAAGATTATGTAGTAGGAATTAGAAGACCAGAATTCTAGTAGGAAGCTAGAAAGCTAAGACTTGCAGTTCCTTTTTCACAGGATTATTAGAAGGATGAAATGATGATGTCATGTAAATTATTGAACCATAATTTACAAGTAACACTAAATACTGGACTGTATCCAGTAGATCTATATTCAAAGGGAAAATAAAACCCTGGCTTCATGAGATTTTTCTCTCTGCATGTTGGACTAAGAACAGGAGAAAGAAAGTTTGTTTCAGAATGGTGGTCTCTGGACATACTTCTGACATAACCCTGACTCCAAAAAAGGACTACCTTGGGGGTCTATGTTCATTGTAAAAGAGAGGACAAAGAGAGAGTATGTAGTATTTATGTGTATTTATGACTTTGTGTGGTCCATATTATAAACATGGTGGTTAAACTGAGCTTGGGAGATCAGCATTAATTATCAGCATTATTTTTATTTTAAGTTAATACCTCTACCCCAAATGGATTTATTAGATTGAACCACACAAAATAGGCACGAGTTGGCTGATTATACAAAATAACTATTTCATGTGATTGAAACCAGTGATTTGCTCTTTTCTGACCATGATTGAACATTGGAAATAAATGTTACAGTTATACTTTATTGTTAGACAGCTGCATATACAACAGCAAGCAACTCAACTAGAGGCATGTAAGATGTCCATTAGATATGTTCCATTCACAAGTTGAATGTTTTCCTTAGATGCTTTCTTTCCCATGTGTAAAAGCTTTCTGGGAGCAGCTCCAATCAAATCCCTGTTACCTCGACAAGCATTCGCAGCAAACCATAGAGACTAAAAACACTCTTTCTTTCCTTCCTCCATTTTTCTTGGCATGAGGTTAAGTCATAAATCCTTTGGTTTTTCAATATTCTTTATAAAAAGCCTAATTTATCTACATTTAAAGGCTATTTAACCCTGAGAGGTAGTCTTATTTTCCAATATACATTATAGATCTCTAGAAAACAAAAGCATTTACACGATGGGCCCCACAGGCAGGACAGACAAACACAGTTAGAAGAAAAGAAGAACAGCTGGATCCTGGCCTTATCAGGGCCTTGTTTTTTTTGTTTTTGTTTTTTTTTGCGGTACCGGGGATTGAACCCAGGGGCGTTTTACCTCTGAGCTACCGGCCCTATTTTTTTATACTTTATTTTGAAACTGCGTCTCACAAAGTTGCAGAGGGCCTCACTAAGTAGCTGAGGCTGGCCTCGAACCCTGATCCTTCAGTCTCTGCCTCCCAAGTACTGGGATTACAAGCATACACCACCAAGCCCAGCCATAAGGGCGTTGTTTTGTCATGAACATTTGGGGGCCCACTTACTCTTTTTTTTCTTTTTTTTTTGTGGTACCGGGGATTGAACCCAGGGGCGTTCTACCTCCGCGCTACACCCCCGGCCCTATTTTTTTTATACTTTATTTTGAAACCGGGTCTCACGAAGTTGCGGAGGGCCTCACTAGGTAGAGAGAGAGAGAGAGAGACAGAGAGAAAGAGAGAGAGCAAGCTGAGGCTGGCCGTGAACCCGGATCCTCCGGTCTCCGCCTCCCAAAGTACTGGGATTACAAGCGTGCGCCACCACGCCCGGCTTACTCTTTTTTTTTTCATATGGCAGTAGTAATCTACAAATAGTTTTTGTTGAGAATTCATGAAAACAAATCTGTGGCTTTCTTATTCTTGACAAAGACACTAACCATTGTGTATAACTGTGGTAGATGTGTTTAGTTGTGTATAACCCTTGTGTATAACTGTGAGTTGATATTCTTGTTTTCCTTCAGAATACCGGAATCCAGTGGAGGAGAACCCTTTTGTTTCTCGGAGAAAAAATGGAGACCTTCAAGCTTTGGATAATCCGGAATATCACAACGCTTCCAATGGCCCACCCAAGGCAGAGGATGAGTATGTGAATGAGCCACTGTACCTCAACACCTTTGCCAACGCCCTGGGGAACGCTGAGTACCTGAAGAACAACGTACTGTCTGTGCCAGAGAAGGCCAAGAAGGCGTTTGACAACCCTGACTACTGGAACCACAGCCTGCCCCCTCGGAGCACCCTTCAGCACCCAGACTACCTGCAGGAGTACAGCACAAAATATTTTTATAAACAGAATGGACGGATCCGGCCAATCGTGGCAGAGAATCCCGAATACCTCTCTGAGTTCTCGCTGAAGCCAGGCACTGTGCTGCCTCCTCCACCCTACAGACACCGGAATACTGTGGTGTAAGCTCAGCTGTGGTGTAGAGGGAGAGACACGCCCACTCCAAATTCCCCACCCCTCTCTTTCTCTGGTGGTCTTCCTTCTAGTCCCAAGGCCAGTAGTTTTGACACTTCCCAGTGGAAGACATAGAGATGCAATGATAGTTATTTGCTTATCTAACTTGAACATTAGAAGGAAGAACTGAAAGAGAAAGACAGGAGTAACCACACTCTTTCTTCATTTCTCTGCATGGGTTGGTCAGAAAAGTGGAACAGCTAAAGAAGAACCAGAAAATATAAAACAATACTGCCTGCTGTCAAACTAATTTCCTTCCTTCCTTCCTTCCTTCCTTCCTTCCTTCCTTCCTTCCTTCCTCCCTCCCTCCCTTCCTCCCTCCCTCCCTCCCTCCCTCCCTCTCTTCCTTCCTTACTTCCCGTTCTTTACTGTAGATGGTTGAAGCACCATGCTACCCTTTCCTACCTGCAGTAATTGATGTGCATATTCAGCATCCCTAAAAATCACAAT
>PVJS01059182.1:0-11589 GCA_004027185.1 Glis glis | reverse complement strand
GAAGGAAGGAAGGAAGGAAGGAAGGAAGGAAGGAAGGAAGGAAGGAAAAAAAGATAGCTTTGAATTTTTTTTGTGTGTGTGGTACTGGGGATTGAACCCAGGGGCATTCTACCTGTGAGCTACATCCCCAGCCCTATTTTTTATTCTTTATTTTTGAAACAGGGTCTCACTAAGTTGCAGGGGCCTAAGTAGCTGCCACGAACCTGCAATCCTCCTGTCTCAGCCTCCCAAGTACTGGGAATACAAGCATGTACCACCATGCCTGGCTAATAGCTTTGAATTTTGATGTCTTGGTACTTAAAATAATACTGCTATGGCTTCATGGTTAATTTCTCTATCCCCCCTTTCTTCTTACTCCCCACCCATTCCCCATTTTCTTTTCTCCATTTCTGAGCCATCTGAAACCAAAAATCACTGAAATCACACCCCTTTGAGGTTAAAGCTCTTGGCCAGCATTCCAATCATTTCAACACTATCAAAGTTGAACTCTTTGAAGTCCACACTTTGCTAGTCACGATATAGCAGATATTTGTCCAAAATAATCACTCGTGGGTTTGTAAAAGAGAAAGATGTTTAACAGGCAAAGTTTGGGAAATACATATGGCCAACTATGAACTGACTTTTTAAAGAAAGTAATCTGCAAGAATCTGATAAGAAGTCTGTGGGATTCAGAACAAACATGCTGTATTAATTATTATTATTCATTCTGTATTTGCCACAAGTGTACACATTACTGTATAAATGGTTGACAGTGCTGGAGAAAGAATAATATCCCAGGCCTGGAGTGCTTATAATTTATGTAAACACATCTTTTTATTTTGTTTCTCCAAGCCATATCGCTCTCAATTGTAATTTTGCTTAAATTCATATTTCATCTCTGGTTCTCATATAAACTAAAAATTGAGTGGTTTTAGGAAACACACATGTTTTTTTCAAAATGATAGTTTTCTCCCATGGGACTAGAACTGTCTCACTGGAAATTCTGAGTACAGAGCCACTCTTTGGTTGGGGTCTACTACATATGTGACATGAGAATGGGTTGGGGGTCTATTTAAGGCCCTCTGGAGATGAATGGGGCTAGAGAAATACAGTATTATTAGAAGCTCTTCTCAGTTGAGTGTTTAAAAGCCTATGCCTTTAAAAGTTTTTTTTTCCCCTACTATGAAAACACAGAGGAAGCCAAGTGGAAGAGATTAGCACCCACCTTTCTTACTGCCCTAAATTCTTCCACTGACTTTGCCTCCTGATTGCAACGTTGGCTCACTGGGTTCATTAGTCTTCCCCAGTATACATTCATGTGATGTTATTGCTTTATGTTGCCTTGCCGTGAAAAAATCTTTAAATTGGCTTCGTTTAGTAGCAGATTGAGTGATTTATGCAGCCTCTCAGGATTTTGTTACATAGTAATAAGCATCCCACTGACGGGCAAATTCAGTACTAATGCACACATGAGAGTGGAGACACTTCTGTTTTTTATTTTAACTACGCAGATTACTTGTTTTACTATCTTTTATTTTGCTTTATTGAAACATTTGGAAGACAATTGAAATGTTGACACAAACTCTATTAATCCCTGAAAGTTTTTCCTTAAAGTCAGGAAGAAAATTTGTGGCTAAATTTGGAACCTCTGACTTGAAGGTACTGTAAAATGTGATTGTTATTCATATCCATTTTTTTCTGATAAGAAATCACTACGATTTAGGTGAAATAAATAGAAGCCCAAGAAAAATGTGTTTAATTCCCCAGTATTAATTGAGCCCTTCTTCACATGAGGCCCTACACTAGGCAATACTGATACCATGGTGAATAAAACAGACACATTTTCCGAACTTTGGGGCATGAATAATACAAACTGATAATCACAATAGTTTGTGGGAGTGTTTTGATAGATGTATAGAATAAACTGTGGGTGAGTTGGGACTCATACTTAATCATCAAGGAGGACTTCCCAGAGGACCCAAGTCTAAGTAGTGATCTGAAAGCTGAGTGAGAGTTAGAGGAAATCATGGGTGGGACTAGGAGAGGATGAGGGGGCGGGAAGGAGGGAGAAGAATCTAGAAGTAAGTGAGTCTAGACCTGAAAATAACCCAGTGTGGTTTGATCTCAGATTGTGAAGAGATGGGAATGGGACCAAAGAGAACTAAACAAGAGTCAGATTCCTGAATTCAGTACCACAGAAGCCAAGATAAAGTGTTTGGAACAGGGTGTCTTAATTTAAGTTTCATGACCTTTGTAGGTAGTCCTGGATAAGCTTCAGGAAATTTCTGGTGAACATTTTATGTAGAAACAGGTTCTCAAAGGGTTCCTCCAAGCCACTCTCCTTGTTAAGAACAAAAATTTCCTTGATGCCTCTCCCCCAACCAACACACAGAATTATTTGTGAAATGTTATCAACCGGGCCTTGATGACTTCATTCATTCACATCCTCATCTGTCTCACACATGTTTATTGAATTTTTCATAGGCAAGGGATATTGTGGTGAGTCAGACAGACTTCTTAAAGGTCAAGACAGAAAATAAATAAGCAATGAGTAAATGAATAAGGTTCCATATAGTAAGCACTGTAAGAAATGAAAACAAGGGTCTCTGGTACAGAGGGAGGCATCCCTGAGAAGGTGACATTTGAGCTAAAACTAGAATTGGCAAGAAACTGAAATAGCTCCTGCAAAGGCCCTGGGACGAAATGGGCATAATGTATTTGCTGAATAAAAAGGCGGCTAGTATGGCTGCAATATATTAAGTTGGGGGAAAGGAGGACAAAGCAGGATATCATGCTGGAGAAATGGGCCAGGACTCAGATCCTGTGTGTAGGTCATGGTCTGGAGTTTGAATTTTATTTTCAGTGCTGAAGAAGTCATCGAAAGAATTTAGCAATAGAATTGCATGATCTGATTTATGTTAAGGGGGGAAAATGTAGGGAAGGTAAAAGAGAAACAGGGAGACTAGTTCATATCTTGTAGCAGTAGCTCAAGTGAGAAAGATGACATCCCCTACAAGAGCAGTGGTAATAGAAATGGACAATAGTATGTAAAATTGGATGTATTTAGGGTCAATGCCAAGCTGCATGTATGTAGGCACAAAGAGATGTCAAACTGCAACGAATAAAACTCTCCAAATATAAATACCTCTAAAAGGAAAGCACTGGTGATATTTCAATGAAATTACCTTAGGGGTCTGCCTGACAAACAGCATGTGTGAGTTCAAACTTAACCCTATTGTTTATGACCTCGGGCCAACCAGTCTTTTACTCTCTCTGGCTCAGTTTTCTCATCTAAAAAATGAAGTTAATAAAATGTGAAAGCACCTGATGCTCCCAGTACTAAGTAAATTTTGTTTAGTTTGCAAAAGAACAATAAACAACTTCTGCAACAACCAAATGATCATTGAAAACAGCCTTGAAGGGAGATAAGAAGACAATCCAGAGAGGGGAAAAATCATTTAAAACAAAAGGAAAGCAGCTACCTTTTTTTTTTATCCTGCCTACTCCTCCTTGAAAAATTGCTTCTAAAACCCCATTAAGCATGGTCTTAACTATTTCTTTTGTTTCTGTATTCAGAGCTGCATACACACAAGCTAGGCAGTGAGCTTTCTACCAGTGCTGTGTAAGCAGTGAGCCAGGCTCCTGAGCATTCCTTCTGCATACATTACTTGCATTGATATTCAAATATTCACATGAACTTCACAGCAAGCTCACAGTGATTATGACCTCCACAATCACCTTAATTGGCCCAGCCCCTCTCCAAGAGTGTGCCCAGGAGTCGGAGGATGAGCTCCGTCCTTTGTGGCTGTGTATTTACAAATCTGCCTTCCTTTCTCCTTTCTATTTGCTCTGAAATTGCTGCAGTTTAAAGTGACTCCAGGGAGCAGGTTTGGGGTGGGGGTGTGGAATGGAGTCTCCAAAAGTTTTCCTTAGATACATATTTTGTGACTTAGCATTGTTTGTGAATTTTGTTAAAGAAATTATTTGGGATGCCTTTTGCTCTTTTATCTGAAGCAGCCAGGTCTGTTTAGTAAAACTGTAGCTTAGTCAATGTTATTTATAGAAGGTGGGGTTCTTTGTCATGTTGCCATACTGGTATGAAACCAAGGAAACCCTGCACGTCTTTGTTATTCTCTTGGTACAGAAACAAGGGTCTTGAATTGGATGGGGTGGCTTGGATGGTGGTGGGGGGCAGTATTTGGTGGCATACATAAACATTCCCAGTTGGAAAGTCTGGTATTCTCAGCTTGCCTCCAGAATCCTGTGGCTGCACTACACAAGGCAGCACAGCTCAGCCGATCTGGAAGGAGCATGCTAGAAAGAAGCTAACCTTCCAGAAATCTAAAAAGAAAACCAATACTTTGAGGGAATCACTTTTTAGGTTGTATCTGTGAATATTATATGGCTAGTATTTGGATAAATTGGGCCAGTTTTCCTGTGGACAAGAGAAACAGATTTTGAATCTTATTTTAATCATTGTCCAAATGTCTGCTCAGCTAGCTCCCTTTTTACCCTTGTTGATATATTTCAAGAAAAAAAAATTCTGAATCTTTTCACATGAACTTTCTACACTGCTGGGATATTCTTTTTCTTTTCTTTCTTTCTTTCTTTTTTTTTTTTGGTACTGGGGATTGAACCCAGGGACATTCTACCTCTGAGCTACACCCTCCAATCCTTTTATTTTTTTATTTAGAAATAGGGTCTTGCTGATTTGCTGGGGCTGGCCTTGAACCTGTAATCCTCCTGTCTGAGCCTTCCAAGTACTGGGATTCCAGATGTGTGCCACCACGCTTAGCTGGAATATTCATTTGATTTAGCAGGGCAGGAAATCGTCCCTTAAAGTCAAATACTATAGTAAGTGAAATTTGCCCTAAAGGAGGTTTCCCTCCTGCCTTTGGATTTGTCTTCTTTTGTTCACTTACCTTACAACATGGTAAATGATAATTTAAAAAAAAAAGGTAAAATCACAACTCACTTTATACAGATAAAAAAATGGATACAAGATAAAGATTTTATTTAATTCATTCAATGAGAGAAAATGACAGAAGTAACAACCAATTAAAAGAGAATCTGTAAAACAAGCAAATTTATAGATCAGGAATGTTGGAACAAACATGAAAGTGAGGGCAAAACTGTTTTTTCCACGGATGGTGGGGCAGGTCTACTAACTCTCTACCTGAAAGGACAGACTTTGTTTCTTTGTCAGTTGTCCTTAGTTTAGAGAGGTACAAAATAGCTCAAAGACGATGAAAGACTTAAACCAGACAACTGGAGTGGAGGCTTTCAGATAACGTTTTGTTTTCCACTGAAGATCAAAATATCTTCTACATTTGTTCTTTCATTTTTTCCCCACATATTTATGCCCAGCATCCTGCAGAAGGACATGAAGTAGGTGTGGAAGTCACTGTCACCTGGAGGTCACTGTCATCTTTGCTCCATAGTGGAGAGTTCTACTGAGAAGACCATGGGCATTGGGACGGTGACCAGCACTGGTGGCGGGCATCTACGTGGTGTGCCCATGTGCTTGGACTCTTTGGGTCACTCCTTCCAGGAGCATTTACATTAGAAAAGAAGAAAGACAATATGGAGGAAAAATTAACTTCCTATTTTCTTTTACATATATGAAATTACATACTTTGGAACGGTTCAAATGCCATAAATAAATGAATAAAATCAAGCACTAAAAATAAAACAATGAGAAGTTAAATTCCCACTGTTACTTAGTAATTCCTCTGTTTCTTTTAATAACACAACCGCTGGTTATTAGTTTCTTGTGTATCCTTCAAGACAGATTACTTACAACGGTTGGATATAAAGTTCATTGCAAGGTATAAAAATCATTTGTTTGATCCTTTCCAGTCTTTGAACAGATTTTAATTCTTCTACATGCCCTCATTGGTTCATTTATCCACTCACTTTTTTCCATGTTGATTTAATTGTAAGTAATTAAAGCAATCCCATGGTTGTTTTTAGACCATTAACAGTTAAGTGGAGTCCTTACCCATGAGACTGTAGAACAGAAATTTCTACCTGTCACTTTACTTTTTTCTCAAAATGTTTTGTTTTGAATTATGAAATATTGTATCCATGTAGAAGTTTAGAAAATAACAAAATATGCATCCATGTATCCACCCTAGATTTTTAAGTTATAGAAGATCTCTCTTATAAATGAATGAATGAATGAATGATATGGCAGTAAAGTTCCACTCTCCTAGCAGTTTCCTTTCTCTCTTGCATCAAAAGGAACTACAAATTTCAGTATTCTGAAATTGGATATATCATTTCGATGCATATTTTTACTACATATGTATGTATCCAGAATATAAATGCATTTATACACACATATACACACACTATTGATATGTGCTCAGAATTTCACATTATTCTACTCTGTGTATCCTTTGAACCTTTATTCATTAACATTACTTTTCATTTGTTAACATTGCTTTGAAATTTATCCACACTGATATACTAGATAGATTAGATTGTTATATAACTTTTCATTGTGTGAAAAAACAGTTTATTTTCTATTCCCAGTGGAGGTACAGTTATGTTAATGTCACTTTTTTGTTGACAAAAGTATTCTAATAAACATGTGTCCTTTATATATGTACAATTTTATGTTTTAGAAGCCTGGAAGTGAAATTTTTGCGGAGTATAGTTTGAGCATCGACACATATACTACATATTGTTAATTTACCTCTTCAAAATGATTGTACCAGTATATACTTAGACAGCAGTCTATAACTATCCTTTCCCTGAATCCTCATTAATCCTTGGTATTTACAAATTTGCCACATTTTGCCATTTTGGGATGTAGCATTTTAATTTTTGTTTTCCGGTTTATTTGTGAGGCTGATCATCTTTTCATTGTCCATTGTCCATTGTCCATTTTCCTTCCCTGAATTATCTATTCATCTATGGTTTGCTGGACTTTTTCTTTATTGATTTGCAGAAACTTTAAAAACATTGTGGATAGAAAGAAATCAATTTGTGATTATAAAGATTTCAAGAATCTTTTATCAATATGAGGCTTGCCTTTCAACTTTGTTTATGGTACTTTTTGACATACAGGAGTTTATGATTTTTACTGGTGACCTATCTCTTCTTCTGATTTGTACCCCTTTTGTGGGGGGAGGGTTATAAGAAACCTTTTTCTAATTGTGGTGGCTTTATAATGTGTCAGTTTGGTTAACTAAATTACATTTCCCAGAATTTTCTTCTGTGTATGTTTCCAGTTAGGGTAGGCCACAAAAGAGATTCCGATGTGAGATTTGCAGGGCTGAAATGAAGCAACAGGCGTACTGTAGCTTATAGACTTTGATCATGTATCTGCTGCGTCACCTCCCTGATGGGAAGCAGCGTGAGGCCGTAACTTCTTTACTGTCTCTGGGTCCTCCTTAACTTCTCTAATACCTGGTACAGGTGTGTGTGTTTAGATCCCAGAAGAGGGCCCACCTTCAGTAGGACACCTGTACTATCAAAATTAGAGGCAACAAGAACTGACATAGATTTTAGCCTGTTCTACTTGGCTTCACCTCATGCTGGTGAACTCCAGATTGTTCTTTCTATCTATCTATCTATCTATCTATCTATCTATCATCTATCATCTATCATCATCTATCATCTATCTATCTATCTATCTATCTATCATCATCATCTATCATATATCTATCATCTATCATCTACCTATCATCTATCTATCTATCTATCTATCTATCTATCTATCTATCTATCATCTATGTATTATCTATCATCTATCTATCTATCTATCTATCTATCTATCTATCTATCTATCATCTATCTATTTTGTGGTACTGGGGATGGAGCCCAGGGGCATTCTACCCCTGAACTACACCCCCAGCCCTACTTTATTTTTTTATTTGGAAATAGAGTCTCACTAAGTTGTGGAGGGCTTCACTAAGTTGCTGAGGCTGGCTGTGAACCTGTGATCCTCCTCTTTCAGCCTCCCAAGTACTGGCGTGCACCACCATGCCCAGCTCAGATTGTTCTTGCTATTTTCCACTTCACGTGCATCTTCCTGTCCCAACTCTCTGCCTTGTAGACTTAAAGCTCTAGCATCATATGGGAAGACGATAGCATAAAAGTAGCTATTTGTCCATCCTTTCCGCTGATTGATAATGTCATCTTCATCTTACATGAAATTCATACCCACATGGGCCCTTAATTGTGGTCTTATAGTTAAGTCTTAAAATCTTAGACAGGCAGACAAGTCCTCATTTCATTCTTTCTCCCCATAATCATCTTAGTTTTTTTTTTTTTTTACTCTCTATGCTTCCATGGGAATTTTAGCATAAACTTGTCAAGTTCCATGAAAAAAATTGGGTTTTTATTGCAGTAAATTTAATATATAGATAGAATTAGGGAGAATTACTCTGTTTGCTCTAGGACTTTCCATCTAGGGACATGGTATATTGGTCCTTCTCTCCTTCCCCCTTTTAAATTAAAATCATTTACTTTTTAGAGCAGTTTTACATTTACAGAAAAATAGAGTCGAAAGTACAAGAGAGTTCCCACATGCCTCTCACACCACACACAACTCTGTCCACTCTATATCCCTTATTAGTAACATCTTGCATTATTGTGGTAAATTTGCTGCAATTTATTGATGTATGTGTATATATAATATTTTTTTTAGCAGGTAGTGTCCAATCAGGAGACTGAAATCACATGGTAATTTGAACAGGAAAAGTTTAATATAAAGAATTATTAGCTATAACTGGGGACTGGAGTAATGGGGGATTGCTTAGAATGAGGTAAAGAGATCTCTACTTGGTACTAAAATAGCAGGTGTTAGGGAGCAGCTACTACTCTTTGGGCTGAGAAGTAGCATCCAAGGAAGAGCCCTCCTGCCTCTCTGGGCTGAGATCTAGATCTTGTTGGAAAGGGTGTAGTTCGCTGGATGGCGAAGCGGTTTGCCGAGGTGGTGTGCAAGCACCTTGTTGGAAATGTGTTTTATGGGTGCAGGAGAAACTGTCCGTGGATCGGTGGCTCACCATAGACACTACTGCAAAGCTTCCCAAGGGATGTGCATGGAGGCTTTTAAAGGGAAGAGCATCCTTTGGAAGTTGTTGCAAAGCCATTGATGGGTGGTGTCAGATACTGTTGTCCACTAGGCACTGCTGGAGCTCGTGTGTTTCAGGATCTGGACACTAAAGAGGTCACCTTAGAAGGCACGGAGGGAAGCCATTCGCAGGAACGTGTGGCATGCACTGGCGTCTGGGTGCTACAGAAGCTGCTCATGCTACCCGAGCTGTCCAAGAGGAATATACTAGAACTAAATACAGAAAACTCTTCCTCTTCCAGTATCCCTTTACTCATGCTCTCTGCTGACAAAGGTTACAGGTTCCAGCTCAGTTATCACAGAGCAGGTGGTGAAGAGTGGATCTGGAACTTAGTGAAAATAAATGAATGAATGTAGATGGTAGCGGTGTCAAAGAATGATTCACTCAAAGTTACACAGTGGCATATTTTGGGTACCTTCACCCAAAGCTTATTGTTTCCATTTTCCTTAAAGGAATATATCGTGCATTTAATGCTTAAGAAATGTTTAAAAAGTAAATAAATGAAAGGCTGCCATGCCGAGGATGTCTTATTTTGTATTGCTCTGAAAGGAGAAATAGATTGCACAGGTAGAACTTATATGACGAAATACTTAATACTTTTTTTTGGAAAAAATGCCCTACTTTATTAATCCTTTGCATTGACCTAAGAGTTTGTCTCTTTTAAAGACCTTGCTTTCACATATAGTCTCACATGACTTACATACCCCTACTCTGTAAGGCACACAAGGCAGGTATTTATCACTGTTTTATGAATAATGAAACTCAAAAAAAGAGTTTAAGTGATTTGTCCAAGGTCAGACAGCAAGTTATAATCAGGACTCCTGTCTCCTTCTAGACACCAATGCTCCTTCAATACCATAGTATTTTGCTTCTCAGAATATCTCACTGTAAAATGAGACACAGGGCAGAAAAAGATGAATGCTATATTGAGGAGTGACTACAGACTACTTTGGCTGGCCAGATAAATGAAAACATCCATTTAAAGCTGGGCGTGGTGGCACATGCCTGTAATCCCAGTACTTGGGAGGCTGACACAGGAGGATTGCAGTTTTGCAGCCAGCCTCGGCAACTTGTGAGGCCTTCCGCAACTTAGTGAGACCCTGTTTCAAAATAAGGAATAAAATAGGGCTAGGGGTATAGCTCGGAGGTAGAATGCCCCTGGGTTCAATCCCCAATACCATACACACACACAAAACAGCTGGGCGTGGTGGCACACTCTTGTAATCCCAGTACTTGGGAGTCTGAGACAGGAGGATCACAGGTTCAAAGCCAACCTCAGCAACTTAGTGAGGCCCTCTACAACTTAGCGAGACCCTGTTTCCAATAAAAAATAAAATAGTGCTGGAGGTGTAGCTCAAAGGTAGAACACCCCTGTGTTCAATCCCCAGTACCACAAAAACAAACAAAAAACCCCAAAAATATCCATTTAGAGACTCTAAATCAAGTAAATATTAGTAATTTGGATTTATATTCTGCCTACTGCTATAAAGGAGTTCAGAGATGTACAATTAAACATCGCGACTCTTGGAATTGAGGGATATGACTTTTGAATCTTTGTGGGGGAAATTTTTCTTACCAGGGCTTGGTGGAAACAACAACAACAACAACAACAACAACAACAACAACAACAACAATAAAACTTCCCAATAGATCTTCCCTGATGTTTTTTTTTATATTTCCTTCACTACTATTCTCTCCAAGATTAGCAAAAGTCCCTTCCTCTTCATCTTTGCATTTAGTAAAGCTAAGTGCAGGGTTTTGTAGGTGTATTTGTTAGCTGTTTTATCACTGTGACCAAAACACCTGATGATAGCAACTTAGAGGGGTAAAGTTTATTTTGGCTCACAGTTTCAGAAGTTCAGTCCACAGGTGGCTGGCTCCAAGGCAGAAACATCATGGGTGCAGGGCACGGTGGAGAAAAGCTGCTCAACTCGGGGTAGTCAGATGAAGAGAGAGAGTGATAGGAAGTGATGGACAGATATAGTCCTCAAGGCCACGGCCCCAGTGACCCACCTCCTCCAGCGATGCTCCACCTCTGAACTTTTATGCAGTTGCCAACACAGGAGCTTTTCTGGGGGACATTCCATTTCTAAACCATAAGAGTAGGATACTTTAGGTATGGTCTAATCAAATAAATTATGCTAAGTGTCTTATGTAGAATTTTACAATTTACAGAGTTGTTTCACATACATTATATCTAGTTATTTTCACATCACCCTACTTGGTAGTAGACCAGACCTTATTTATTCTTATTTTAGGAGTGAAAACATTGAGGTCCAGAGAGGTTGAAAGAGTCCCCCTAGTCACAGAGCTAGATGTGGGAGATCCAGGTTTTAAGCCCACCAGTTCTTCTGCCTCCTTCTACTAGTAGACGAAGGTTGAAAATTTGACAGAGCTAGGAGAAGACAGTCCAATAAGAATAAATTGGAAAGTGGGTGTTAAGGTGAGTTTTTGTAGATTCAGCATCACTGAAACCTTTCACCACAAGTTGGATCTCTTTTTTTTTTTTTTTTTTTTTTTTTTT
>PVJS01059181.1:0-11583 GCA_004027185.1 Glis glis | reverse complement strand
GCCGGGCATGGTGGCGCACGCTTGTAATCCTAGTACTTGGGAGGCTGAGACTGGAGGATCCAGGTTCACAGCCAGCCTTAGCTACTTAGGCCCTCCACAACTTAGTGAGACCCTGTTTCAAAATAAAAAATAAGCTGGGCTGGGCGTGGTGGCGCACGCTTGTAATCCCAGTACTTGGGAGGCGGAGACGGGAGGATCCGGGTTCGCGGCCAGCCTCAGCTACTTAGTCAGGCCCTCCGCAACTTCGTGAGACCTGGTTTCAAAATAAAGTATAAAAAATAGGGCCGGGGGTGTAGCTTGGAGGTAAAACGACCCTGGTTTCAATCTCCGGTACTGCAAAAAAAAAAAAAAAAATAGGGCTGGGAGTGTAGCCTGGAGGTAGAATGCCCCTGGGTTCAATCCCCAGTACTGCAAAAAATATAAATAAATAAATAAAAGTAAGGATGAGAGCAACAGCAAATGTTTGAATTTAAGAGTCATTCAGTTATCTAGATAAGATGCATAAAATTTGATTTAATTCAGAATTTATGTACTTATAACCTAAAGAAGATACTTTATGACTTTGTGGTGAAAATCTGGATGTTAATAATTTGCTATTGAAGTCGGGCGTGGTGGCGCACACTTGTAATCCCAGTACTTGGGAGGCTGAGACCGGAGGATCCAGGTTCGCGGCCAGCCTCAGCTACTTAGTGAGGCCCTCGCAACTTCGTAAGACCCTGTTTCAAAATAAAGAATAAAAAAAAAAATAAGGTTGGGGGTGTAGCTCAGAGGTAGAATGCCTCTGGGTTCAATCCCCATTGCTGCAAAAAAAAAAATTTTTGTTATTGAAAAGAGAACACACACAAGGCCTGTGGGGGCAGTGATAAATTTAAATTCCTAATGAAATATTAAAAAGGGACATGTTCCACAGCCAAGTCCCCCAGCAGCAGTGTCTGGAACATCAAGAGCTTATTTTCACAAGCTGTTTCAGGCCTCCAAGCTTAACAAACAAGTCTAAAATAAAAATATGTGAATTTATGGAAGTAAAATAGAACCTAGTAAGACTAAGCTCATACCCACCCTTGTATTGGCCTAGAGGCCTAAGCGCTCTCTCTTCTCCCTTTCCTGGGGGACTTCTTACCTGTGTTATAGGACTTATGAGTCCTGATGAGAGCTTCCCCTACAACCTCTGGTGAAGCTCCCAGTGAGCCCTCTTTGAACTCTGACTCATTTCCAAGTCCCCACTTTCAGATGAGGCATAAACAAGAAGAGGTAACCAGAAGTCGCCTCTCTCCCTGCCACTCTAAAGCAACATAGCACTTCAGTGCAGTGGCTTCCAGTCGTCTCACCATGAGCATACCATGGAGTGCGCTTTGCTGCTGTTTGATTTTGGCTGTCTCTCTGTATTCTCTCTCTCTCTCCCTTTCTTTCTTTCTTTCTTTCTTTCTTTCTTTCTTTCTTTCTTTCTTTCTTTCTTTCTTTTTCTTTCTTTCTCTCTCTCTCTCTCTCTCTCTCTCTTTCTTTCTTTCTTCTTTTTTTTTTGGTACTGGGGATTGAACCGAGGGGCACTCTACCTTTGACCCATGGAGTGTGCTTTGCTGCTGTTTGATTTGGGCTCTCTCTCTGTGCGCTTATTTTAAAGATGAATAGACTGAGGTGCAGTGAGGTTACGTGGTGGAATAATTAATATACAGTTGACCCTTGAACAACACAGGTTTGCACTACACAGGTCCACTTACAAATGGATTTTTATTTTTGGAGATTTGCAGCAGTTTAAAAAACTTGCAGACAAACTGCTCAGCCTAGAAATATAGAAAAAAAATGAAGAAAAACTTAGGTATTCTTATAGTTAGATATAAAGTGTCCCCCAAAGAGCTCATTTATTAATGTTTAGAGATGATGTAATTGAGTCATGAGGGTTGTAATTCCAGCAGTGGATAAATCCATTGTAATGGATTCATCTGGGTTGTGGTCTGGGCTGGTAGGGTGTGGTTGGAGGGGGTGGATCCCTGGGGGTGCGGCCTTGGGGATTATTTATGGTTCCTCCTCCCCCTGCTTTCTCTCTTGCTTCTAGCCTCCATGATGTGAGGAGCACCACCCATGCACTCTCCCTCTCTTGCCTCCTGCTGCCATGCCCTGAGATCCCGGGTCCCCGGCCTCACTTAGACTGAACCCGAAACTGTAAGAAAATAAATCTTCCTTCCTCTAAGTTACGTGGTCAAGTCTTTAGATTATGGCTGTGAGAATGCTGACCGGAATAGGTATGTCATTAGTGCACAAATATATGTAAATAATAGTCTATTTTATCATTTACTACCATGAAATATACACAAATCTATTATAAAAAGTTGAAAATTTATCAAAACTAACACATACAGACTGTGCCCAGTGCAATTTACAGCTGAGAGAAATGTAAGCAAATGTAAAGATGCAGTATTAAATCATAACTACAAGCCGGGCGTGGTGGAGCACCCCTGTACTCCCAGTACTTGGGAGGCTGAGACAGGAGGATTGCAGGTTCAAGGACAGCCTCAGCAACTTAGTGAGGCCCTTAGCAATTTAGCAAGACCGTGTTTCAAAATGAAAATAAAAATCTGGCTGGGGGTGTAACTCAGAGGTAGAATGCCCCGGGTTCCATCCCCAGTACCAAAAAAAAAAAAAATCATAACTGCATAAAATTAAATGTAGTACATACTGATCTGTAATGACTTCCTAACCACCTCCTCTTGCTATTACAGTAAGCTCAAGTTCCAGCATCCTCTTAAAATACTGCCTCTCCAACCATCTCTGTGTGTGCAGTTCCTTTCTCCAGGAAATTGCCTATCAAGTAAAAAGTAATCTCTCACAGTTCTCACTTAATTTGTCTTCTTAATACATATACAAAATATATGTCAAAAAGAAAAGAGAAAGCTGGGCGTGGTGGCGCACGCTTGTAATCCCAGTACTTTGGGAGGCGGAGACCGGAGGATCCGAGTTCGCAGCCAGCCTCAGCGCTCTCTCTCTCTCTCTCTCTCTCTCTCTCTCGCTTTCTCTCTCTCTCTCTCTCTACCTAGTGAGGCCCTCCGCAACTTCGTGAGACCCGGTTTCAAAAATAAAGCATAAACAAATAGGGCCGGGGGTGTAGCGTGGAGGTAGAACGCCCCTGCGTTCAATCCCCGGTACCGCAAAAAAAAAAAAAAAAGAGAAAAAAAGAACATGTTAACATTATGACTGGGAAGACTTCCAGTCAGCAGCAGGCTATCAAAGTGTAGGGGGATCCAAAAGTTATGTGGATATTTTATTTCATGGAGGCTGACACCCTAACCACTGCGTTGTTCAAGGGTTAACTGTAAGCTGGGTGTGGTAGAGCATACCTGTAATCCCAGTTCTTAGGAGGATGAGACAGGAGGATTGTAGGTTCAAGGCCAGCCCCAACAACTTTGGGAAACCCTCAGCAATTTAACAAGACCCTGTCTTTGAATAAAAAATAATATAGGGCTGGGGGTGTAGCTTAGAGGTAGAAAGCCCCTGGGTGCAATCCCTAGTACCAAAAAACAAAACAAAACAAAAGGTTAACTGTAGTTAACTGATGGAATAATGAGTCTAGCAGAAAGCAAACTGTACTGTGAATTAGAAGACTTGGGTCCTCATCTTTGATTTGACAAAGCTTTGTGGTCCTGGAGAGACTTTTAAAACTTTATTCGTCCTGTATGATTTTGTTTGGTTTTTGCCTCTAATACATGCATAATTTTGAAAGCTTATTGTTATTTTTCAAGGTACAGTTATGACATTGAAGTTGTGTTCACTATATTTCTTGGCAAAGTGCTCCCTAGGTTGTACATTAACATGATCAGATGGTCTCACCTCACAGTTTTTCCTTCCTTATTCCCTTTTTCTTCTTTCCCTTTTCCTCCTTCATTATCAGGATAAGATTCACCATGTTCCCCTCGATGACTTGCATTAGCATTTCTAGAAATGCGATCACTTTTTTTTGTGTGTGTGGTGCTGGGAATTGAACCCAGTGGCATTCTACCTCCAAGCTACACCCCCAGCCCTATTTTTTTTTAACTTTCTTGTTTCTGAAACAGGGTCTCACTAGGTTGCTAAGGGTCTCACTAAGTTGCTGAGGCTGGCTTTGAACCTGTGATCCTCCTGTCTCAGCTTACCAAATACTGGGATTACAGGCATGTGCCACCACATCTGGCTTATTTTTAAAAATTCGTTCAGGAAAGGATGGATAATTGACACATTGTGCTTGAATTGAATTTCCGCTATAAACTATACATACAATCTGTTGGCTCCTAAAAGAATATTGTCATTGATGATACACTGGCATTGTACACTGGTCATCTTCAATGGCACAGAAACTGAGCTGTCCTAAAGTGGATTAAGCCTGGCACCCTCACTTACCACACAATGGAGAGAACTCGTGTTTTCTTTGAACATCTGGCTGAGATTTCATCTTGGAATGTGAAGTGCCACAGAGAAACAGAGAGACCTGTTCAGACCTGTTTGGGTATCCTTAAGATTAAACAAATGATTGCTCTTTACTCTTTGATTGGTCGAGATTATTTTTTGCTTTGGTCTGACAAGCACATTAATGTAGAAAAAGGCCTTGTTAAGCATTTTTTTGAGATTTACCCATATAGATTTTTTTTTACTGGTGCATTATATATAGTCTTATAGTCTCACATCATAATGTAGTTCATAGTGATAGTGACATACATGCACACAGCAGTTGGTGAGATTTCCTTGGTTCCTTCCCTACTCCCTGCCCTTCCCCCGAGGTGGTATTTAAAGCATTGAATTTTGAGAACCTGAAAGGAAAGAGTTTTCTAGGAGCCAAGCTTGGTGTTGCATGCCTGTAATTCCAGTACTTGGGAGGCGGAGACAGGAGGATTGCAGGTTCCAGGCCAGCCTTGGCAATTTAGTGAGACCCTGTTTCAAAATAAAATAGGGCTGGGGGTATAGCTCAGAGGTGCAATGCCCTGGATTTAATCCCCAGTACCACAGAAAAAGAAGAAGGAGGAGGAAGAGGAAGAGGAGGAGGGGGGGGAGGGGAGGGGGAGGGGGAAAGAAGTTTCCTAGGGACTTGCTAGTATCAACTGTACAACTTCAAAGGGTGATCTACTACTCATTTAGGAAGCATGGAATGAGATCACCAAGCATGTTACAGCATGACCCTATTCCTGAAGATAAACACTAGTCCATCTGCTGAAGTTTACAGGTAGTCGATGTTGTTTTTTATCTTTTATTTTTGTACTGGGGATTGTTTTGTTTTGCTTTTCTTTTTTTGGTACTACGGATTGAACCCAGGGGCATTCTACCTCTGAGCTACACCCCCAGACCTATTTTATTTCTCTATTTTGAAACAGGATCTCGCTAATTTGCTAAGGGCTTTTCAAACCTGCGATCCTCCCGTCTCAGCTTCCCAAGTACTGGGATTACAGGCATGCGCCACCACGCCTGGCTAACCCCAGGCCTTTTTTATTTTTTATTTTGAAACAGGGTCTCACTAGGTTCCTAAGAATCTCTCTATGTTGCTGAGTCTGTCCTCGAACCGGCAATCCTCCTGTCTCAACATCCTAAGTACTGGGAGTTGATGTTCTAAATAAACTTAGCACTAAAGAAAATAATAAAGTCTCATTCTCAGCATTAACAGTAGCGTCTATTTATTTATTTATTATTTTTAACTGGTGCATTGTATCATACAACTTGATGGATTTCAAGGTGGTAGAAGTATACATGCATACAACGGTCAATTAGCCCTCCCCCAATTCCCACCACCCTTCCCTCTTTCTCATGCTCAGCATAGTAGTTGACTTTGGTATATTTGCATATATACATTCTGTGTATTAGGGTGTTTCCCTCTTCCCCCCTCCCATCCCCCTCAGTTAGTTCTCCTTTGCTCATCTGAGGTTTTCTCCATCTTTGTCTGGAGTCCCTCCTATGCCCTATTCCCCAGCTTCCGTATATTAGGGAGAGCATCCGACTTTTCACTTTTTGTGACTGACTAATCTCACTAAGCATAATGCTCTCTAATTCCACCCACTTTCCTGAAAATGATGTAATTTTGTACTTATTGATGGCTGCATAAAATTCCATTGTGTACATATCCCATAGTTTTGTAATCCATTCATCAGTTGATAGGTATCTTGGCTGGTTCCATAGTTTGGCAATTGTGAATTGTGCAGCTATAAATATAGATAGGTATGCATTAGTCTGGTAGTTTGGTTTCCATTCTTTTGGGTAGATGCCTAGAAGTGGTATTGCTGGGTCATAAGGTAGGTTCATTCCCAATATTCTGAGGATCCTCCACACTGTTTTCCAAAGTGGTTGCACTAATTTGCAATCCCAACAATGTATTAGGGTTCTCCACCTCCCAAGTACTGGGATTACAAGCGTGCTCCACCACGCCCGGCTGCTTCAATCTCTTTGATTGTTATTAGTTGGTTTAATTTTTCTATATCTTCTTGATTCAATTTGGGAGGGTTGTATGTGTCAAGAAAATTGTCGATTTCTTCTAGGTTTTCCATTTTGTTTGAGTATATCTTCTCAAAGTAGTTTCTGATAATCTTCTGGATTTCTGCACTGTCAGTGGTGATATCTCCTTTTTCATCTTTTATTTTGGTAATTTGGGTTGATTCTCTCTTTCTTTTGGTTAGGTTGGCTAATGGTTTGTCTATCTTGTGTATTTTTTCGAGAAACCGGCTTTTGGTTTTGTTGATTTTTTGTATTTTTTTATTCTCCACTTCATTGATTTCTGCTCTAATTTTAATAATTTCCTGTCTTCTACTGGCTTTGGGGTTAGACTGTTCCTGCTTTTCAAGGGCTTTGAGGTGTGTCATTAGGTTGTTTATTTGGTGCTTTTCAGTTCTACTTATGTGAGCACTCAGTGCTATGGATTTTCCTCTTAATACTGCTTTCAACGTGTCCCAGAGATTTTGATATGTTGTTCCCCTATTTTCATTTGCTTCTAGGAATTTCTTAATTTCTTCCCTTATTTCCTCTATGACCCATTCTTCATTCAGCAGTGTGGTGTTCAGTCTCCACGTGTTTATGAGATTTCTCTTGTGTTTTCTTACAGTTGATTTCTAGTTTCATTCAGAAAATTTTCTAATATTACTTCTCTGAAGAGATTATTGATTCCTTTGGTTTCAGATTCTATTCCCTCTTCTTTTTTTTTTTTTTTCAGTACCGGGGATTGAACCCAGGGGTGTTCTACCTCCGAGCTACACCCCCGGCCCTAGTTTTTATACTTTATTTTGAAACCGGGTCTCACGAAGTTGCGGAGGGCCTCACTAAGTAGCCGAGGCTGGCCGCGAACCCGGATCCTCCGGTCTCAGTCTCCCAAGTACTAGGATTACAAGCGTGTGCCACCACGCCCGGCTGTTCTATTCCCTCTTCTATGCCTATTATTCTTAGGTTTGCACTTTTAAGATTGGCCGAGATCTCTTCAATGTCGAATTCATGCTGTCGAATTTTTTTTTCTAAATTATATACTATGTTTTCATTTTTGGAGAAGTCATCTTCTAAGAGTCAGATTCTGTTTTCCATGTGGTCTAGTCTATTGTTGATGGTTTGTATTGATGCCTTCATTTCAATTATTGCATCCTTCACTTCCTTCAGAGCTTCTTTTTGATTCCTATTCAGGGTGTCAGAGTCTTTGTTTATTTGATCCTTCATTCCTTTCAGACTCTTCTGAATTCTTTTTGGAAATCCTGTACCATTTCCTCTATTGAAGTTCTGAATTGTCCTTCTGGACATCTTTGCACTTCTGAGTTGGCCGGTTCTGTTGTTGTGAGATTGTGGGGGCTCATTGTTTCTTTGCTATTCTTCCTTTTCATGATTTAAGGTTTCTTATGTTTATACCTTTGTTGCTTTTGGTAGCTCTCTCTCTCTCACTCTGTAGGTATCCTATGTCTAATCCCTCTCCCTTTATAGTTTCTTATCCTGGAGGTAGATATTTGCTACTAGGTGAGCCTTAAAGGTGAATAGCCTTTACTGAATGGTTATTCTCACTTGCTTGGAGTTATGTCCATTTGTAGGTCCAATTCTTGGTCTCCTTCAGTGATTGGGACCCTTGCCTGGTGCCTCTCACTACCTGTGCAGGTGACCAGTGCCACTATTGCCCCTCTCACTGCAAGCATGGGTCTCCGCATTCTCCACTTAGGCTGTCCCTATGTCTCTCTCTGTCTACACCTATGTCAGGTGTCACCAGCAGGTGGCCCCAGGCTTGTGTCTCTCTTTGCCTACAGAAGCGGCAGATGTCACTTTGACCCTATTCCATGCAAACATGGAACTCCACGTTTTCCACAGAGAGGGCTGGTTTCGTCCAATTTTCCCCCAGGTACCACAATTGTATGTCCTGTGGCGATCCCCGGGGACTCTAGAAGGACGCTGTGACCCGCAGGCTCAAGTCTGTCCCCCTCAAATGTCGCCAGGGACTGTCTGCTTATCCATGCATCTACCGCATCCCACAGCAGACCCCAATCCCACCTCCACTGGGGCAATCCCCACAGTCTCAGACCCCGCGAGTCCCTGTGGCCACTCTGGGTGGTCTCCCCCTGGGGTGGCTCGTTGACTTATGGTCTCATTGAGCGCTGCTCTTAATCTCTGCAGGGGGGTGGGCTCAGGTGCTGTCACAGGTTCTGGTCAGGCCTCTGGACACTGGGGACTCTGCCGAGCATGAAGCGAATTGCTGCTCGCTTTTGTTGCCAATGCTCTCAGCATCTATTTATTGAGCAACTTTTCTGCCACACACTTTACTGAGCCCTCTTAATATATTATCTAGCCTATAATACCAGTACTTGGGAGGCCAAGACAGGAAGATTGCAGGTTCAAGACCAGCCTCAGAGCCAGGCGTGGTGGCACATGCTTGTAATCCCAGTACTCGGGAGGCTGAGACTGGAGGATCTGGGTTCGCAGCCAGCCTCAGCTACTTAGCGAGGCCGTTTGCAACTTAGTGAGACCCTGTTTCAAAATAAAGAATAAAAAATAGGGCTGGGGGTGTAGCTCGGAGGTAGAATGCCCCTGGGTTCAATCCCCAGTACCGCAAAGAAAAAAAAAAAGGCCAGCCTCAGCAACTTAGCGAGATGCTCAGCAACCTATCAAGGCCCTGTTTCAAAACAAAAAATAAGCTGAGTGTGGTGGCGAATGCCTGTAATCTCAGTCCTTGGGAGGCTGAGACAGGAGGATCGCAGGTTTACAGCCAGCCTCAGCAACTTAGTGAGGCCCTCCACAACTTAGTGAGACCCTGTTTCAAAATAAAAGAATAAAAAATAGGGCTGGGGGTATAGCTCAGAGGTAGAATGCGCCTGGGTTCCAGCCAGACGTGGTGGTGCACGCTTGTAATCCCATTGTTTGGGAGGCTGAAACAGGAGGATCCAGGTTTGAGGCCAGCCTCAGCTACTTAGTGAGGCCCTCTGCAACTTAGTGAGACCCTGTTTTCAAATAAAGAATAAAAAATAGGGCTGGGGGTGTAGCTCGGAGGTAGAATGCCCCTGGGTTCAATCCTCAGTGCCACAAAATCATACACATGTACACAGAGAACATCATGGATGTACTTCCAGTCCCCTTTCACTCCCATCGTCTTCTAGCTCCCCCATCTTTCCCAGAAATGATATTGCTTTAAGGTGTTTTGTTTTGTTTCTGGTATTGGGGTTTGAACCCAGGGGCACTCTATCACTGAGCTACACCCCAGCCCTCTGTGTGTGTGTGTGTGTGTGTCTGCGTGTTACTGGGGATTGAACCAAGGGGCATTCTACCTCCAAGCTATACCCACAGATCTTTTTGTATTTCTTGTTTGGAAACAGGGTCTTGCTGAGACCTCAGGTTGCTGAGAATCTCATTATGTTGCTGAGGCTTCCCTCGAACCTGCAATCCTCCTGTTTCAACCTTACAAGTACTGAAATTACAGGTGTGTGCTACCACACCTGGTTCCCCCAGCCCTTTTTAAATTTAATTTTGAGACAAGCTTTCCCTAAGGTCCCCAGTCTGGTCTGGAACTTGCAATCCTGCTGTCTCAGCCTTCCAAGTAGCTGGGATTATAGGCAGGTGTGTACCACCACACCCAGTTAGCTTTATATTGATGGGTCCTTAGGTGCCATTTAAAAAATATCCATTTGAGCCGAGCATGGTGGTGCATGTCTGTAATTCTAGTACTTGGGAGACTGAAACAGGAAGATTGCAGGTTTGAGGCCAGCCTCAGCAACTTGGCAAAATTCTCAGCAACTTAGTGAGACCCTGTTTCTAGATAAAAAATAAAATAGAGCTGGGGATATAAGGCAGAATGCCTTAGAGTTCAGCCTACAGTACTAAAAAGAAAAAAATCCATTAGCTGCACATGAAAAGATGTTCATTCACTAGTCATTATGTAAATGCAAGTTAAAAACCACAATGAGCTACCACTCCACATACATGAGAACGGTGGGATAATTAAAATTTTGAAGAGTAGTGATAAACAGCAAATGCTGGTGAGGATGCAGAAACTGTATCTCTCGTATATTGCTGGTCTTCTGATATTCTGAATAATATCATTCTTGTAACATGATATACTTAGTCTGGAAGATAGTCTATCCATTTCCTATAAAACAAAATGTGCTTATTATGCAGTCCAGCAACTGTACAATTGGGCATTTACCCCAGAGAAATGAAAATGCACATTCACAAAGAAACCTACACCCAAATGTTCATATCAGTTTTATTTGCAATAACCCAAAACCGGAACCAACCCAAATGTTCTCCAATGAGTGGATGGTTGAAGAGTAATGCATGAGCAGGGCGTCATGGTACACACCTATAATCCCAGTACTAGGGAGTCTGAGAAAAGAGGATCACAGGTTCCAGGCCAGCCTCAGCAATGAATTGAGACTCTCAGCAACCTAGCAAGACCCTGTTTCAAAACAAAAATTAAAAATAAAAAAGAGCTGGGGATGTAGCTCAGAGGCAGAATGCCCCTGGGTTTCATCCCTAGTTACACACACACACACACACACACACACACACACACACGGTAATACATGCATCTCATGGAATAGTATATAATATACTAATAAAAATAAACGATAGCCGGGCATGGTGGAGCACGCTTGTAATCCCAGTACTTGGGAGGCTGAGACCAGAGGATCCCGGTTCGTGGCCAGCCTTAGCTACTTAGTGAGGCCCTCCGCAACTTAGTGAGACCCTGTTTTCAAATAAAGAATAAAAAATAGGGCTGGGGGTGTAGCTCGGAGGTAGACTGCCCCTGGGTTCAACCCCCAGTTCCGCAAAATAAATAAATAAATAAATGATACATATGATTTGTTGGAATGGATCGCAAAGGAATTATTATTATTTTTTTTTTTATTTTTGCAGTACTGGAGTTGAACCAGGAGCATTCTACCTCTGAGCTACACCCCCACAAGTTGCTGAGGCTGGCTGTAAACCTGTGATCCTCCTGTCTCAGCCTCCCAAGAACTGAGATAACAGGCATTCGCCACCACACTCAGCTTATTTTTTGTTTTGAAACAGGGCCTTGATAGGTTGCTGAGCATCTCGCTAAGTTGCTGAGGCTGGCCTTTTTTTTTTTTTTTTGCGGTACTGGGGATTGAACCCAGGGGCATCCTACCTCCGAGCTACACCCCC